>JAWRVZ010000772.1:0-76514 GCA_037043235.1 Rhodeus uyekii
TCTTTTGTGAGTTATTCGTAAATGGTTTGACGAACCAACTTCCTTTATATATCGTTTTGTCCACATTGTCTGGAGATGATGTGGTTCAATTTTCGTGAAAATCGGACGAACGGCCTAGGAGGAGTTCGAAAAAGTAGGTTTTTCATAAAATTCAAAATGGCGGGAAAATTTTCATGACGGAAAATGACGTCATAGGGTGCAATTGAATCGTCTTGAGCCAAGGAATCAGTGGACAAAAGAATTTTGTTTCTAGGACATACGGTTCAAAAGTTATTTACATAAACGTGAGTGCAACTTTGGACAGTTGGTGGCGCTTTAGAGATTGAGTTAGAGACTTCAATTTTGCTATGGTCAATGATTGGACTGTCCTTTATGAGTGTGCCAACTTTTTTTCATTTTCCCGCTTACGGTTCTATGGGCTGTCATAGACTTCAATGGCAGAAGAAGAATAATAATAATAATAATAATAAGAACCGGAACAAAAACAATAGGTGCCTCCGCACCTTCGGTGCTTGGCCCCTAATAATAATAAGAACCGGAACAAAAACAATAGGTGCCTCCGCACCTTCGGTGCTTGGCCCCTAAATATAGCTGCTAGCAGCCATCACGGGGCCAAGCGCAAGGAGGGCATTAAATGTCATGCCGACATGGCTGGCATCATCAGACCAACGGCAGTAAGAATCTAAAGACATTTCAATATGACTTAAGTCTAAATGGCTGAAAAATCAACAATACGGTCTTTAGTAGTTCGATTTAATGGTTTATCACGTTCGACCAACAGGCAGCGCTGTAACCAAATTGTAGTGTCAATTCATGTGGTACATTGGGTAAATTGGGTAAACCATGGCTGACAGAGCACTAAAGTCATGTGTTTGTTAAACATAGCATCTTATAAGAAAAATCGAAATGGCAGACGCTCAAAATGCCCGATATGGGAATATTTGCTATCACAGGACTCGGCATGACCCACTGGATCTAAAGAGACCAGTTTCATGATTTTTGGCCAAAGGGTTCAGAAGTTATAAGCAAAAAAGTCAGTTTTTGATAACTCCTGACCACTAGGGGGCACAGCGCCAAAACTCTGCAGGTAGCCTCAAACCATGATTGACATAACACACACCTAGTTTGGTCAGAAAAGGCTAATGCATTGGGGAGATAAAGCCTCAATTTCATTTTGGCGACTTTTACCTCAGATTCTTTCGCGAGTTATTCGTAAACGGTTTGACGAATCAACTTTCTTTATATATCGTTTTGTCCACATTGTCGGGAGATGATGTGGTTCAATTTTCGTGAACATCGGACGAACGGCCTAGGAGGAGTTCGACAAAGTAGGTTTTTCATAAAATTCAAAATGGCGGGAAAATCTTCATGACGGAAAATGACGTCATAGGGTGCAATCGAATCGTCTTGAGCCAAGGAATCAGTGGACAAAAGAATTTAATTTTGTTTCTAGGACATACGGTTCAAAAGTTATTTACGTAAACGTGAGTGCAACTTTGGACAGTTGGTGGCGCTAGAGAGATTGAGTTAGAGACTTCAATTTTGCTATGGTCAATGATTGGACTCTCCTTTATCAGTGTGCCAACTTTTTTTCATTTTCCCGCTTACGGTTCTATGGGCTGTCATAGACTTCAATGGCAGAAGAAGAATAATAATAAATATAGCTGCAAGCAGCCATGACGGGGCCAAGCATTAGGAGGGCATTAAATGTTATGCCGACATGGCTGGCAGCATCAGACCAACAGCAGTAAGCATCTAAAGACATACCAATATGACTTCAGTCTAAATGGCTGAAAAATCATCAATACGGTCTTTAGCAATTCAATGTAATGGTTTATCACGTTCGATAACTCAGCGCTGTAACCAAACTGATGTGTCAAATCATGTGGTATATCCAGAGTGAGGTGACAATGACACATGCAAAGTTTGGTGTCAATAGGGTAAAGCATTGCTGACATCCAGCTTTAAAGTCATGTGTTTGTTAAGCATAGCATTTCATGACAAAATTCTAAATAGCTGACGCTGAAAATGGCCGATATGGGAAAATTTGGTATCGCACGACTCGGCATGATGCCCTGAATCTAAAGACAGCAGTTTCATGATTTTTGGACAAAGCATTCAGGAGTTATAATCAAAAATGTCAGTATTTTATATCTCCTGACCACTAGGGGGCAGAGCGCCAAAACTCTGCAGGTAGCCTCAGATCATGATTGACATGACACACAGAAAGTTTGGTCAGAATACGCTAATGCGTTGCGGAGATATAGCCTCGCTTTATTTGGTGGCCATTTGGTCAAATTTGTTCGCAATTTTATCGAAACCTGTTTGACGAATCAACTTTATTTTAATAACTTTTTGTCAGCATGGTCTGAAGATGTTATGATTCAATTTTGGTGAAAATTGGACAAACGGTGTGGGAGGAGTTCGAAAAAGTAGGTTTTTAAAGAAAAACAACATGGCGGACAGGAAGTTTGGCCGACTATGACAAATTTGGTATCTGTGTTCTCGGTTTGACCCAAGGAACGTATAAAGACAACTTATTTTACCATAGGTTAACGTGTTCAAAAGTTATTAGCATTTTTGCAAATTTGTTTATAACTTTTGACCACAAGGTGGCGCTGCCTCGAAACTTTTTGTGTTGTATCAGGCCCAGATGCCGAAGACACATATCGAGTTTCGTAACGATACACCAATGTGTTTGTTAAATATAGCAATTTATGACAAAATTCAAAATGGCCGACCCTCAAAATGGCCGATATGGGAAAATTTGGTATTGCACGACTCGGCATGATGCCCTGAATCTAACGAGACCAGTTTTATGATTTTTGATCGAAGCGTTCAGAAGTTATAAGCAAATATTTCACTTTTTCATATCTCCAGACCACTAGGGGGCAGAGCGCCAAATCTCCGCAGGTAGCCTCAGACCATCATTGCCATAACACACACCAAGTTTGGTCAGAATACGCTAATGCGTTGCAGAGATAAAGCCTCGCTTTCATTTCTGCGGCCATTTTGTCGAATTCATTCGCAAGTTATTCGTAAACGGTTTGACAAATAAACTTTCTTTTAATAACTTTTTGTACGCATAGTCTGGAGATGATGTGGTTCAATTTTCGTGAAAATCGGACAAACGGCCTAGGAGGAGTTCGAAAAAGTAGGTTTTTCGTAAAATTCAAAATGGCGGGAAAATTTTCATGACGGAAAATGACGTCATAGGGTGCAATCGAATCGTCTTGAGCCAAGGAATTAGTGGACGAAAGAATTTTGTTTCTAGGACATACGGTTCAAGAGTTATTTACGTAAACGTGAGTGCAACTTTGGACAGTTGGTGGCGCTAGAGACATTGAGTTAGAGACTTCAAATTTGCTATGGTCAATGATTGGCTTGTCCTCTATCAGTGTGCCAAATGGCCCCTAATAATAATTATCATTTTCCCGCAAACGGTTCTATGGCCTTACATAGACTTCCATGGCGGAAGAAGAAGAAGAAGAAGAAGAAGAAGATGAATAATAATAATAAAGAACCGGAACAATTACAATAGGTGCCTCCGCACCTTCGGTGCTTGGCCCCTAATAATAATAAGAACCGGAACAAAAACAATAGGTGCCTCCGCACCTTCGGTGCTTGGCCCCTAAATAGCTGCTAGCAGCCATCACGGGGCCAAGCGCAAGGAGGGCATTAAATGTCATGCCGACATGGCTGGCATCATCAGACCAATGGCAGTAAGAATCTAAAGACATTTCAATATGACTTAAGTCTAAATGGCTGAAAAATCAACAATACGGTCTTTAGTAATTCGATTTAATGGTTTATCACATTCAACCAGCAGGCAGCGCTGTAACCAAATTGTAGTGTCAATTCATGTGGTACATTGAGAGTGTGGTGACATTGACACATGCAAAGTTTGCTTTCAATTGGGTAAACCATTGCTGACAGAGCACTAAAGTCATGTGTTTGTTAAACATAGAATCTTATAAGAAAAATAAGAAAAATCGATTTGGTACACTAAAGTCATGTGTTTGACATAGAATCTAAGAAAAATCGAAATGGCAGACGCTCAAAATGGCCGATATGGGAAAATTTGGTATCACAGGACTCGGCATGACCCATTGGATCTAAAGAGACCAGTTTCATGATTTTTGGCCAAAGGGTTCAGGAGTTATAAGCAAAAAAGTCAGTTTTTTAATATCTCCTGACCACTAGGGGGCAGAGCGCCAAAACTCTGCAGGTAGCCTCAAACCATGATTGACATAACACACACCTAGTTTGGTCAGAAAAGGCTAATGCATTGGGGAGATAAAGCCTCAATTTCATTTTGGCGACTTTTACCTCAGATTCTTTCACGAGTTATTCGTAAACGGTTTGACGAATCAACTTTGTTTATATATCGTTTTGTCAACATTGTCAGGAGATGATGTGGTTCAATTTTCGTGAACATCGGACGAACGGCCTAGGAGGAGTTCGACAAAGTAGGTTTTTCATAAAATTCAAAATGGCGGGAAAATTTTCATGACGGAAAATGACGTCATAGGGTGCAATCGAATCGTCTTGAGCCAAGGAATCAGTGGACAAAAGAATTTTGTTTCTAGGACATACGGTTCAAAAGTTATTTACGTAAACGTGAGTGCAACTTTGGACAGTTGGTGGCGGTAGAGAGATTGAGTTAGAGACTTCAATTTTGCTATGGTCAATGATTAGACTCTCCTTTATGAGTGTGCCAACTTTTTTTCATTTTCCCGCTTACGGTTCTATGGGCTGTCATAGACTTCAATGGCAGAAGAAGAATAATAATAATAATAATAATAAGAACCGGAACAAAAACAATAGGTGCCTCCGCACCTTCGGTGCTTGGCCCCTAAATATAGCTGCTAGCAGCCATCACGGGGCCAAGCGCAAGGAGGGCATTAAATGTCATGCCGACATGACTGGCATCATCAGACCAACGGCAGTAAAAATCTAAAGACATTTCAATATGGCTTAAGTCTAAATGGCTGAAAAACCAACAATACGGTCTTTAGCAATTCGATTTAATTTTATCGCATTCAACCAACAGGCAGCGCTGTAACCAAATTGTAGTGTGTGGTACATTGAGAGTGTGGTGACATTGACACATGCAAAGTTTGCTTTCAATTGGGTAAACCATTGCTGACAGAGCACTAAAGTCATGTGTTTGTTAAACATAGCATCTTATAAGAAAAATCGAAATGGCAGACGCTCAAAATGGCCGATATGGGAATATTTGGTATCATAGGACTCGGCATGACCCACTGGATCTAAAGAGACCAGTTTCATGATTTTTGGCCAAAGGGTTCAGAAGTTATAAGCAAAAAAGTCAGTTTTTGATAACTCCTGACCACTAGGGGGCACAGCGCCAAAACTCTGCAGGTAGCCTCAAACCATGATTGACATAACACACACCTAGTTTGGTCAGAAAAGGCTAATGCATTGGGGAGATAAAGCCTCAATTTCATTTTGGCGACTTTTACCTCAGATTCTTTCACAAGTTATTCGTAAACGGTTTGACGAATCAACTTTGTTTATATATCGTTTTGTCCACATTGTCAGGAGATGATGTGGTTCAATTTTCGTGAACATCGGACGAACGGCCTAGGAGGAGTTCGACAAAGTAGGTTTTTCATAAAATTCAAAATGGCGGGAAAATTTTCATGACGGAAAATGACGTCATAGGGTGCAATCGAATCGTCTTGAGCCAAGGAATCAGTGGACAAAAGAATTTTGTTTCTAGGACATACGGTTCAAAAGTTATTTACGTAAACGTGAGTGCAACTTTGGACAGTTGGTGGCGGTAGAGAGATTGAGTTAGAGACTTCAATTTTGCTATGGTCAATGATTAGACTCTCCTTTATGAGTGTGCCAACTTTTTTTCATTTTCCCGCTTACGGTTCTATGGGCTGTCATAGACTTCAATGGCAGAAGAAGAATAATAATAATAAATATAGCTGCTAGCAGCCATCACGGGGCCAAGCGCAAGGAGGGCATTAAATGTCATGCCGACATGGCTGGCATCATCAGACCAATGGCAGTAAGAATCGATTTAATGGTAAAGACATTTCAATATGACTTAAGTCTAAATGGCTGAAAAATCAACAATACGGTCTTTAGTATTTCGATTTAATGGTTTATCACATTCAACCAACAGGCAGCGCTGTAACCAAATTGTAGTGTCAATTCATGTAGTACATTGAGAGTGTGGTGACATTGACACATGCAAAGTTTGCTTTCAATTGGGTAAACCATTGCTGACAGAGCACTAAAGTCATGTGTTTGTTAAACATAGCATCTTATAAGAAAAATGGAAATGGCAGACGCTCAAAATGGCCGATATGGGAAAATTTGGTATCACAGGACTCGGCATGACCCACTGGATCTAAAGACAGCAGTTTCATGATTTTTAGACAAAGCGTTCAGGAGTTATAATCAAAAATGTCAGTTTTTTTATATCTCCTGACCACTAGGGGGCAGAACGCCAAAACTCTGCAGGTGGCCTCAGACCATGATTGACATAACACACACCTAGTTTGGTCAGAAAACACTAATGCGTTGCGGAGATAAAGCCTCAATTTCATTTTTGCGACCATTACGTCGGATTCTTTCACGAGTTATTCGTAAACGGTTTGACATATCAACTTTCTTTGGATAACTTTTTGTCATGATGGTCTGGAGATGATGTGGTTTAATTTTGGTGAAAATTGGACAAACGGTCTGGGAGGAGTTCGAAAAAGTAGGTTTTTAAAGAAAAACAACATGGTGGACAAGAAGTTTGGCCGACTATGACAAATTTGGTATCTGTGTTCTTGGTTTGACCCAAGGAACGTATAAAGATAATTTGTTTTACCATAGGTTAACGCACTCAAAAGTTATTACCATATTTGTAAATTTGGTTATAATTTTTGACCACAAGGGGGTGCTGCCTCGAAACTTTTTGGGTCGTATCAAGGTTAGGTGCCTAAGACACATATTGAGTTTCGTAACGATACGTCAATATCTTTGTTAAATATAGCAATTTATGACAATATTCAACATGGCCGACGCTCAAAATGGCCGATATGGGAAAATTTGGTATCGCACGACTCGGCATGATGCACTGAATCTAAAGAGACCAGTTTTATTATTTTTGGCCAAAGCATTCAGAAGTTATAAGCAAATATTTAACTTTTTTATATCTCCTGACCACTAGGGGACACAGCGCCAAAACTCTGCAGGTAGCCTCATACCATGATTGACATAACACACACCTAGTTTGGTCAGAAAACGCTAATGCGTTGCGGAGATAAAGCCTCAATTTCATTTTTGCGACCAGTACGTCGGATTCTTTCGCGAGTTACTCGTAAACGGTTTGACATATCAACTTTCTTTGGATAACTTTTTGTCCACATGGTCTGGAGATGATGTGGTTCAATTTTCGTTGAAATCGGAAAAACGGCCTAGGAGGAGTTCGAAAAAGTAGGTTTTTCATAAAATTCAAAATGGCGGGAAAAATTTCATGACGGAAAATGACGTCATAGAGTGCAATCGAATCGTCTTGAGCCAAGGAATCAGTAGACATAAGAATTTTGTTTCTAGGTCATACGGTTCAAAAGTTATTAGCATAAACGTTAGTTCAACTTTGGACAGTTGGTGGCGCTAGAGATATTGAGTTAGAGACTTCAAATTTGTTATTGTCAATGATTGGACTGTCCTTAATGAGTGTGCCAACTTTCATCATTTTCCCGCATACGGTTCTATGGCCTGCCATAGACTCCCATGGCGGAAGCGGAAGAAGAATAATAATAAGAACCGGAACAAAAACAATAGGTGCCTCCGCACCTTCGGTGCTTGGCCCCTAATAATAATAAGAACCGGAACAAAAACAATAGGTGCCTCCGCACCTTCGGTGCTTGGCCCCTAATAATAATAAGAACCGGAACAAAAACAATAGGTGCCTCCGCACCTTCGGTGCTTGGCCCCTAATAATAATAATAAAGAACCGGAACGGAAACAATAGGTGCCTCCGCACCTTCGGTGCTTGGCCCCTAATAATAATAAGAACCGGAACAAAAACAATAGGTGCCTCCGCACCTTCGGTGCTTGGCCCCTAATAATAAAGAACCGGAACAATTACAATAGGTGCCTCCGCACCTTCGGTGCTTGGCCCCTAATAATAATAAGAACCGGAACAAAAACAATAGGTGCCTCCGCACCTTCGGTGCTTGGCCCCTAAATAGCTGCTAGCAGCCATCACGGGGCCAAGCGCAAGGAGGGCATTAAATGTCATGCCGACATGGCTGGCATCATCAGACCAACGGCAGTAAGAATCTAAAGACATTTCAATATGACTTAAGTCTAAATGGCTGAAAAACCAACAATACGGTCTTTAGCAATTCGATTTAATGGTTTATCGCATTCAACCAACAGGCAGCGCTGTAACCAAATTGTAGTGTGTGGTACATTGAGAGTGTGGTGACATTGACACATGCAAAGTTTGCTTTCAATTCGAAATGGCAGACGCTCAAAATGGCCGATATGGGAATATTTGGTATCGTAAACCATTGCTGACAGAGCACTAAAGTCATGTGTTTGTTAAACATAGCATCTTATAAGAAAAATCGAAATGGCAGACGCTCAAAATGGCCGATATGGGAATATTTGGTATCATAGGACTCGGCATGACCCACTGGATCTAAAGAGACCAGTTTCATGATTTTTGGCCAAAGGGTTCAGAAGTTATAAGCAAAAAAGTCAGTTTTTGATAACTCCTGACCACTAGGGGGCACAGCGCCAAAACTCTGCAGGTAGCCTCAAACCATGATTGACATAACACACACCTAGTTTGGTCAGAAAAGGCTAATGCATTGGGGAGATAAAGCCTCAATTTCATTTTGGCGACTTTTACCTCAGATTCTTTCACAAGTTATTCGTAAACGGTTTGACGAATCAACTTTGTTTATATATCGTTTTGTCCACATTGTCAGGAGATGATGTGGTTCAATTTTCGTGAACATCGGACGAACGGCCTAGGAGGAGTTCGACAAAGTAGGTTTTTCATAAAATTCAAAATGGCGGGAAAATTTTCATGACGGAAAATGACGTCATAGGGTGCAATCGAATCGTCTTGAGCCAAGGAATCAGTGGACAAAAGAATTTTGTTTCTAGGACATACGGTTCAAAAGTTATTTACGTAAACGTGAGTGCAACTTTGGACAGTTGGTGGCGGTAGAGAGATTGAGTTAGAGACTTCAATTTTGCTATGGTCAATGATTAGACTCTCCTTTATGAGTGTGCCAACTTTTTTTCATTTTCCCGCTTACGGTTCTATGGGCTGTCATAGACTTCAATGGCAGAAGAAGAATAATAATAATAAATATAGCTGCTAGCAGCCATCACGGGGCCAAGCGCAAGGAGGGCATTATATGTCATGCCGACATGACTGGCATCATCAGACCAACGGCAGTAAAAATCTAAAGACATTTCAATATGACTTAAGTCTAAATGGCTGAAAAACCAACAATACGGTCTTTAGCAATTCGATTTAATGGTTTATCGCATTCAACCAACAGGCAGCGCTGTAACCAAATTGTAGTGTGTGGTACATTGAGAGTGTGGTGACATTGACACATGCAAAGTTTGCTTTCAATTGGGTAAACCATTCCTGACAGAGCACTAAAGTCAAGTGTTTGTTAAACATTGCATCTTATAAGAAAAATCGAAATGGCAGACGCTCAAAATGGCCGATATGGGAATATTTGGTATCACAGGACTCGGCATGACCCACTGGATCTAAAGAGACCAGTTTCATGATTTTTGGCCAAAGGGTTCAGAAGTTATAAGCAAAAAAGTCAGTTTTTGATAACTCCTGACCACTAGGGGGTACAGCGCCAAAACTCTGCAGGTAGCCTCAAACCATGATTGACATAACACACACCTAGTTTGGTCAGAAAAGGCTAATGCATTGGGGAGATAAAGCCTCAATTTCATTTTGGCGACTTTTACCTCAGATTCTTTCGCGAGTTATTCGTAAACGGTTTGTCGAATCAACTTTCTTTATATATCGTTATGTCCACATTGTCGGGAGATGATGTGGTTCGGACATTTTCGTGAACATCGGACGAACGGCCTAGGAGGAGTTCGACAAAGTAGGTTTTTCATAAAATTCAAAATGGCGGGAAAATTTTCATGACGGAAAATGACGTCATAGGGTGCAATCGAATCGTCTTGAGCCAAGGAATCAGTGGACAAAAGAATTCTGTTTCTAGGACATACGGTGCAAAAGTTATTTACGTAAACGTGAGTGCAACTTTGGACAGTTGGTGGCACTAGAGAGATTGAGTTAGAGACTTCAATTTTGCTATGGTCAATGATTGGACTCTCCTTTATGAGTGTGCCAACTTTTTTTCATTTTCCCGCTTACGGTTCTATGGGCTGTCATAGACTTCAATGGCAGAAGAAGAATAATAATAATAATAATAATAAGAACCGGAACAAAAACAATAGGTGCCTCCGCACCTTCGGTGCTTGGCCCCTAATAATAAGAACCGGAACAAAAACAATAGGTGCCTCCGCACCTTCGGTGCTTGGCCCCTAATAATAAGAACCGGAACAAAAACAATAGGTGCCTCCGCACCTTCGGTGCTTGGCCCCTAAATAGCTGCTAGCAGCCATCACGGGGCCAAGCGCAAGGAGGGCATTAAATGTCATGCCGACATGGCTGGCATCATCAGACCAATGGCAGTAAGAATCTAAAGACATTTCAATATGACTTAAGTCTAAATGGCTGAAAAATCAACAATACGGTCTTTAGTAATTCGATTTAATGGTTTATCACATTCAACCAGCAGGCAGCGCTGTAACCAAATTGTAGTGTCAATTCATGTGGTACATTGAGAGTGTGGTGACATTGACACATGCAAAGTTTGCTTTCAATTGGGTAAACCATTGCTGACAGAGCACTAAAGTCATGTGTTTGTTAAACATAGAATCTTATAAGAAAAATCGAAATGGCAGACGCTCAAAATGGCCGATATGGGAAAATTTGGTATCACAGGACTCGGCATGACCCATTGGATCTAAAGAGACCAGTTTCATGATTTTTGGCCAAAGGGTTCAGGAGTTATAAGAAAAAAGTCAGTTTTTTAATATCTCCTGACCACTAGGGGGCAGAGCGCCAAAACTCTGCAGGTAGCCTCAAACCATGATTGACATAACACACACCTAGTTTGGTCAGAAAAGGCTAATGCATTGGGGAGATAAAGCCTCAATTTCATTTTGGCGACTTTTACCTCAGATTCTTTCACGAGTTATTCGTAAACGGTTTGACGAATCAACTTTGTTTATATATCGTTTTGTCAACATTGTCAGGAGATGATGTGGTTCAATTTTCGTGAACATCGGACGAACGGCCTAGGAGGAGTTCGACAAAGTAGGTTTTTCATAAAATTCAAAATGGCGGGAAAATTTTCATGACGGAAAATGACGTCATAGGGTGCAATCGAATCGTCTTGAGCCAAGGAATCAGTGGACAAAAGAATTTTGTTTCTAGGACATACGGTTCAAAAGTTATTTACGTAAACGTGAGTGCAACTTTGGACAGTTGGTGGCGGTAGAGAGATTGAGTTAGAGACTTCAATTTTGCTATGGTCAATGATTAGACTCTCCTTTATGAGTGTGCCAACTTTTTTTCATTTTCCCGCTTACGGTTCTATGGGCTGTCATAGACTTCAATGGCAGAAGAAGAATAATAATAATAAATATAGCTGCTAGCAGCCATCACGGGGCCAAGCGCAAGGAGGGCATTAAATGTCATGCCGACATGACTGGCATCATCAGACCAACGGCAGTAAAAATCTAAAGACATTTCAATATGGCTTAAGTCTAAATGGCTGAAAAACCAACAATACGGTCTTTAGCAATTCGATTTAATGGTTTATCGCATTCAACCAACAGGCAGCGCTGTAACCAAATTGTAGTGTGTGGTACATTGAGAGTGTGGTGACATTGACACATGCAAAGTTTGCTTTCAATTGGGTAAACCATTGCTGACAGAGCACTAAAGTCATGTGTTTGTTAAACATAGCATCTTATAAGAAAAATCGAAATGGCAGACGCTCAAAATGGCCGATATGGGAATATTTGGTATCATAGGACTCGGCATGACCCACTGGATCTAAAGAGACCAGTTTCATGATTTTTGGCCAAAGGGTTCAGAAGTTATAAGCAAAAAAGTCAGTTTTTGATAACTCCTGACCACTAGGGGGCACAGCGCCAAAACTCTGCAGGTAGCCTCAAACCATGATTGACATAACACACACCTAGTTTGGTCAGAAAAGGCTAATGCATTGGGGAGATAAAGCCTCAATTTCATTTTGGCGACTTTTACCTCAGATTCTTTCACAAGTTATTCGTAAACGGTTTGACGAATCAACTTTGTTTATATATCGTTTTGTCCACATTGTCAGGAGATGATGTGGTTCAATTTTCGTGAACATCGGACGAACGGCCTAGGAGGAGTTCGACAAAGTAGGTTTTTCATAAAATTCAAAATGGCGGGAAAATTTTCATGACGGAAAATGACGTCATAGGGTGCAATCGAATCGTCTTGAGCCAAGGAATCAGTGGACAAAAGAATTTTGTTTCTAGGACATACGGTTCAAAAGTTATTTACGTAAACGTGAGTGCAACTTTGGACAGTTGGTGGCGGTAGAGAGATTGAGTTAGAGACTTCAATTTTGCTATGGTCAATGATTAGACTCTCCTTTATGAGTGTGCCAACTTTTTTTCATTTTCCCGCTTACGGTTCTATGGGCTGTCATAGACTTCAATGGCAGAAGAAGAATAATAATAATAATAATAAATATAGCTGCAAGCAGCAATGACCGGGGTTCAAACGTCGCAAGACCATCTGAGCTGTCAAGACGGTTTGTGGTCAATCTGACTAGTTTTCCTAATGAGCACAGTTCTGTGAAGTTTCTACTCTGTGCAAACAATGAATAGACATCTTTCAAAGATGTTCAGACTGAGAAGATTAAATGATATTGTGAACTGAACATCTGAACTGTTCTGTCAGTTTATGTCAGTCTATGTCAATCTGACTTGTTCTCCACATAAAAAGATTTTCTAGCCTGATGGTGCCTCTTGTGGACAAAAGTAGTATTACAGCTTTTCTAAGATTTTAAAATGTAGATCGTTTGTAATTTATTGTGAGCCCTATGAGCATCAGAAATACATGAGACCTGACACATTTCTTCAAAATGACTTGTTCTTAACATGTTCACAGTTCTGTGACGTTTCTCTTGAGGACAAAACTAGTATTACAGCTTTTCTAAGATTTTAAAATGTAGATCGTTTATAATTTATTGTGAGCCGTACGAGCATCAGAAATACATGAAACCTCACAAGTTTCTTCATAATGTCTTGTTCTTAACATTTACACAGTTTTGTGAAGTTTCTTGTTTTTGGACAAGATATATAGACATTTTAATCACAATAGGCCAAATCAGAAATATATGAAAAATTGTATTTGCTGAACGGTTTAACTAATCGAAAATCCTTTGACAACTTTTTGCCTTGAGTGTCCCTAGATGATGCGTGTGAATTTTCAAGCCAGTGAGATTGACGGCCTATGACGAGTTCGAAAAATTTGAAATTTCAAAAATCTCCAATATTTCGCAAACAATTTGATTGACAGCAGTGGTTCTTGAGGCAAAGTTGTTCAGTATGAGGAGATCTATCAGATGATATCAATATTTTGGGGATGCGTGAAACACCACGTGAGTAGAGACGCAAAAAACTTGTTAGCGCCAACTAGTGTCCGATTTTCTTCAAAATTCTGAGAGACCACTAGGGCCATGAGTCAAACACGCCCATCGAGTTTCGTTCCAATCGACCTTCGTTAAGCTGGTCTAATTGATGCTCAAAGTTCATTGGCCGATGACGGTCATGTCTTTTGAGATACACCAATGTCCTCATAGACCATCATGGACCCTTGGACAAAGACCGTGCATGACAAGTCTCAGGTCAATCGGACTACCATGTGACCCTGTACAGCTGATTGAGTGTTTTTTTCGCAATATAGCGCCACCAAGTGGTCAATCATCGCAGTTTTTTTTAGTGTGACAACAAATTGAGCTTATACATGACTATGTGAAGTTTGGTGAGATTATCTCTTTGCGTTCCAGAGCTATTACGATTTTAGCAAAAGTGTCTCCGCCTTATGCGAACGTTTTATTGTCTTGTTGCAAGCTTGAATCACCGATTAAAATTCCTTTGACAACTTTTGGTCATGAGAGTCTCTAGATGATGCGTGGGAAATTTTGCGTGATTTGGCCAAACGGCCTATGAGGAGTTCGAAAAAATTTTTTTTCAGAAAATTCAAAATGGCGGAAAATTTTTATAGGCGGAAATGAAATCGGAGATATACATTTTTTAAGTCTTGAGCCAAGGATTCCAGGGATATAAGACACTTGAGTGTACGACAAACGGTTCACGAGTTATGAGCGTGTACGCGTTTGTAGTCGCTGTAGCGCCACCTATTGCCCGATTTGCGTCATATTTTGATACGTTCTCCCCAAATTGAGACCTACCATCTGACCAACTTTCAAGTCTCTAGACCTTACGGTTTGGTCTGCACGATAAGAAGTACGGCAGAAGAATAATAATAATAATAATAATAAAAATCCTAACAATTACAATAGGTTTTCAACGCTTCGCGTTTGAACCCCTAATAAGAACCGGAACAAAAACAATAGGTGCCTCCGCACCTTCGGTGCTTGGCCCCTAATAATAATAAGAACCGGAACAAAAACAATAGGTGCCTCCGCACCTTCGGTGCTTGGCCCCTAAATATAGCTGCTAGCAGCCATCACGGGGCCAAGCGCAAGGAGGGCATTATATGTCATGCCGACATGACTGGCATCATCAGACCAACGGCAGTAAAAATCTAAAGACATTTCAATATGACTTAAGTCTAAATGGCTGAAAAACCAACAATACGGTCTTTAGCAATTCGATTTAATGGTTTATCGCATTCAACCAACAGGCAGCGCTGTAACCAAATTGTAGTGTGTGGTACATTGAGAGTGTGGTGACATTGACACATGCAAAGTTTGCTTTCAATTGGGTAAACCATTCCTGACAGAGCACTAAAGTCAAGTGTTTGTTAAACATTGCATCTTATAAGAAAAATCGAAATGGCAGACGCTCAAAATGGCCGATATGGGAATATTTGGTATCACAGGACTCGGCATGACCCACTGGATCTAAAGAGACCAGTTTCATGATTTTTGGCCAAAGGGTTCAGAAGTTATAAGCACAAAAGTCAGTTTTTGATAACTCCTGACCACTAGGGGGCACAGCGCCAAAACTCTGCAGGTAGCCTCAAACCATGATTGACATAACACACACCTAGTTTGGTCAGAAAAGGCTAATGCATTGGGGAGATAAAGCCTCAATTTCATTTTGGCGACTTTTACCTCAGATTCTTTCGCGAGTTATTCGTAAACGGTTTGTCGAATCAACTTTCTTTATATATCGTTATGTCCACATTGTCGGGAGATGATGTGGTTCAATTTTCGTGAACATCGGACGAACGGCCTAGGAGGAGTTCGACAAAGTAGGTTTTTCATAAAATTCAAAATGGCGGGAAAATTTTCATGACGGAAAATGACGTCATAGGGTGCAATCGAATCGTCTTGAGCCAAGGAATCAGTGGACAAAAGAATTCTGTTTCTAGGACATACGGTGCAAAAGTTATTTACGTAAACGTGAGTGCAACTTTGGACAGTTGGTGGCGCTAGAGAGATTGAGTTAGAGACTTCAATTTTGCTATGGTCAATGATTGGACTCTCCTTTATGAGTGTGCCAACTTTTTTTCATTTTCCCGCTTACGGTTCTATGGGCTGTCATAGACTTCAATGGCAGAAGAAGAATAATAATAATAAATATAGCTGCTAGCAGCCATCACGGGGCCAAGCGCAAGGAGGGCATTAAATGTCATGCCGACATGGCTGGCATCATCAGACCAACGGCAGTAAGAATCTAAAGACATTTCAATATGACTTAAGTCTAAATGGCTGAAAAATCAACAATACGGTCTTTAGTAGTTCGATTTAATGGTTTATCACGTTCGACCAACAGGCAGCGCTGTAACCACATTGTAGTGTCAATTCATGTGGTACATTGAGAGTGTGGTGACATTGACACATGCAAAGTTTGCTTTCAATTGGGTAAACCGTTGCTGACAGAGCACTAAAGTCATGTGTTTGTTAAACATAGAATCTTATAAGAAAAATCGAAATGGCAGACGCTCAAAATGGCCGATATGGGAAAATTTGGTATCACAGGACTCGGCATGACCCACTGGATCTAAAGAGACCAGTTTCATGATTTTTGGCCAAAGGGTTCAGGAGTTATAAGCAAAAAAGTCAGTTTTTTAATATCTCCTGACCACTAGGGGGCAGAGCGCCAAAACTCTGCAGGTAGCCTCAAACCATGATTGACATAACACACACCTAGTTTGGTCAGAAAAGGCTAATGCATTGGGGAGATAAAGCCTCAATTTCATTTTGGCGACTTTTACCTCAGATTCTTTCACGAGTTATTCGTAAACGGTTTGACGAATCAACTTTGTTTATATATCGTTTTGTCAACATTGTCAGGAGATGATGTGGTTCAATTTTCGTGAACATCGGACGAACGGCCTAGGAGGAGTTCGACAAAGTAGGTTTTTCATAAAATTCAAAATGGCGGGAAAATTTTCATGACGGAAAATGACGTCATAGGGTGCAATCGAATCGTCTTGAGCCAAGGAATCAGTGGACAAAAGAATTTTGTTTCTAGGACATACGGTTCAAAAGTTATTTACGTAAACGTGAGTGCAACTTTGGACAGTTGGTGGCGGTAGAGAGATTGAGTTAGAGACTTCAATTTTGCTATGGTCAATGATTAGACTCTCCTTTATGAGTGTGCCAACTTTTTTTCATTTTCCCGCTTACGGTTCTATGGGCTGTCATAGACTTCAATGGCAGAAGAAGAATAATAATAATAATAATAATAAGAACCGGAACAAAAACAATAGGTGCCTCCGCACCTTCGGTGCTTGGCCCCTAATAATAATAAGAACCGGAACAAAAACAATAGGTGCCTCCGCACCTTCGGTGCTTGGCCCCTAAATATAGCTGCTAGCAGCCATCACGGGGCCAAGCGCAAGGAGGGCATTAAATGTCATGCCGACATGACTGGCATCATCAGACCAACGGCAGTAAGAATCTAAAGACATTTCAATATGACTTAAGTCTAAATGGCTGAAAAACCAACAATACGGTCTTTAGCAATTCGATTTAATGGTTTATCGCATTCAACCAACAGGCAGCGCTGTAACCAAATTGTAGTGTGTGGTACATTGAGAGTGTGGTGACATTGACACATGCAAAGTTTGCTTTCAATTGGGTAAACCATTGCTGACAGCACTAAAGTCATGTGTTTGTTAAACATAGCATCTTATAAGAAAAATCGAAATGGCAGATGCTCAAAATGGCCGATATGGGAAAATGTGGTATCACAGGACTCGGCATGACCAACTGGATCTAAAGACAGCAGTTTCATGATTTTTAGACAAAGCGTTCAGGAGTTATAATCAAAAATGTCAGTTTTTTAATATCTCCTGACCACTAGGGGGCAGAGCGCCAAAACTCTGCAGGTAGCCTCAGACCATGATTGACATAACACACACCTAGTTTGGTCAGAAAAGGCTAATGCATTGCGGAGATAAAGCCTCAATTTCAATTTTGCGACCATTACGTCGGATTCTTTCGCGAGTTATTCGTAAACGGTTTGACATATCAACTTTCTTTGGATAACTTTTTGTCATGATGGTCTGGAGATGATGTGGTTCAATTTTGGTGAAAATTGGACAAACGGTCTGGGAGGAGTTCGAAAAAGTAGGTTTTTAAAGAAAAATAACATGGCAAATCGGAGGTTTGGCCGAATATGACATATTTGGTATCTATGGTCTCGGCTTGACCCAATGAACACATTAAGACCATTTGTTTTACAATAGGTTAACGTCATCAAAAGTTATTAGCATATTTGTAAATTTGGTTATAACTTTTGACCACAAGGTGGCGCTGCCCCCAAACTTTTTGTGCCGTATCAAGGTTAGGTGCCGAAGACACATATTGAGTTTCGTAACGATACGCCAATATCTTTGTTAAATATAGCAATTTATGACAATATTCAAAATGGCCGACGCTCAAAATGGCCGATATGGGAAAATTTGGTATCGCACGACTCGGCATGATGCACTGAATCTAAAGAGACCAGTTTTATTATTTTTGGCCAAAGCGTTCAGAAGTTATAAGCAAATATTTAACTTTTTCATATCTCCTGACCACTAGGGGGCACAGCGCCAAAACTCTGCAGGTAGCCTCAGACCATGATTGACATAACACACACCTAGTTTGGTCAGAAAACTCTAATGCGTTGCGGAGATAAAGCCTCAATTTCATTTTTGCGACCATTACCTCGGATTCTTTCGCAAGTTATTCGTAAACGGTTTGACATATCAACTTTCTTTGGATAACTTTTTGTCCACATTGTCTGGAGATGATGTGGTTCAATTTTCGTGAAAATCGGACCAACGGCCTAGGAGGAGTTCGAAAAAGTAGGTTTTTCGTAAAATTCAAAATGGCGGGAAAATTTTCATGACGGAAAATGACGTCATAGGGTGCAATCGAATCGTCTTGAGCCAAGGAATCAGTGGACGAAAGAATTTTGTTTCTAGGACATACGGTTCAAGAGTTATTTACGTAAACGTGAGTGCAACTTTGGACAGTTGGTGGCGCTAGAGACATTGAGTTAGAGACTTCAAATTTGCTATGGTCAATGATTGGCTTGTCCTCTATCAGTGTGCCAAATTTTATCATTTTCCCGCAAACGGTTCTATGGCCTTACATAGACTTCCATGGCGGAAGAAGAAGAAGAAGAAGAAGAAGAAGATGAATAATAATAATAAAGAACCGGAACGGAAACAATAGGTGCCTCCGCACCTTCGGTGCTTGGCCCCTAATAATAATAATAAGAACCGGAACAAAAACAATAGGTGCCTCCGCACCTTCGGTGCTTGGCCCCTAATAATAATAATAAGAACCGGAACAAAAACAATAGGTGCCTCCGCACCTTCGGTGCTTGGCCCCTAATAAGAACCGGAACAAAAACAATAGGTGCCTCCGCACCTTCGGTGCTTGGCCCCTAATAATAAGAACCGGAACAAAAACAATAGGTGCCTCCGCACCTTCGGTGCTTGGCCCCTAAATAGCTGCTAGCAGCCATCACGGGGCCAAGCGCAAGGAGGGCATTAAATGTCATGCCGACATGGCTGGCATCATCAGACCAATGGCAGTAAGAATCTAAAGACATTTCAATATGACTTAAGTCTAAATGGCTGAAAAATCAACAATACGGTCTTTAGTAATTCGATTTAATGGTTTATCACATTCAACCAGCAGGCAGCGCTGTAACCAAATTGTAGTGTCAATTCATGTGGTACATTGAGAGTGTGGTGACATTGACACATGCAAAGTTTGCTTTCAATTGGGTAAACCATTGCTGACAGAGCACTAAAGTCATGTGTTTGTTAAACATAGAATCTTATAAGAAAAATCGAAATGGCAGACGCTCAAAATGGCCGATATGGGAAAATTTGGTATCACAGGACTCGGCATGACCCATTGGATCTAAAGAGACCAGTTTCATGATTTTTGGCCAAAGGGTTCAGGAGTTATAAGCAAAAAAGTCAGTTTTTTAATATCTCCTGACCACTAGGGGGCAGAGCGCCAAAACTCTGCAGGTAGCCTCAAACCATGATTGACATAACACACACCTAGTTTGGTCAGAAAAGGCTAATGCATTGGGGAGATAAAGCCTCAATTTCATTTTGGCGACTTTTACCTCAGATTCTTTCACGAGTTATTCGTAAACGGTTTGACGAATCAACTTTGTTTATATATCGTTTTGTCAACATTGTCAGGAGATGATGTGGTTCAATTTTCGTGAACATCGGACGAACGGCCTAGGAGGAGTTCGACAAAGTAGGTTTTTCATAAAATTCAAAATGGCGGGAAAATTTTCATGACGGAAAATGACGTCATAGGGTGCAATCGAATCGTCTTGAGCCAAGGAATCAGTGGACAAAAGAATTTTGTTTCTAGGACATACGGTTCAAAAGTTATTTACGTAAACGTGAGTGCAACTTTGGACAGTTGGTGGCGGTAGAGAGATTGAGTTAGAGACTTCAATTTTGCTATGGTCAATGATTAGACTCTCCTTTATGAGTGTGCCAACTTTTTTTCATTTTCCCGCTTACGGTTCTATGGGCTGTCATAGACTTCAATGGCAGAAGAAGAATAATAATAAATATAGCTGCTAGCAGCCATCACGGGGCCAAGCGCAAGGAGGGCATTAAATGTCATGCCGACATGACTGGCATCATCAGACCAACGGCAGTAAAAATCTAAAGACATTTCAATATGGCTTAAGTCTAAATGGCTGAAAAACCAACAATACGGTCTTTAGCAATTCGATTTAATGGTTTATCGCATTCAACCAACAGGCAGCGCTGTAACCAAATTGTAGTGTGTGGTACATTGAGAGTGTGGTGACATTGACACATGCAAAGTTTGCTTTCAATTGGGTAAACCATTGCTGACAGAGCACTAAAGTCATGTGTTTGTTAAACATAGCATCTTATAAGAAAAATCGAAATGGCAGACGCTCAAAATGGCCGATATGGGAATATTTGGTATCATAGGACTCGGCATGACCCACTGGATCTAAAGAGACCAGTTTCATGATTTTTGGCCAAAGGGTTCAGAAGTTATAAGCAAAAAAGTCAGTTTTTGATAACTCCTGACCACTAGGGGGCACAGCGCCAAAACTCTGCAGGTAGCCTCAAACCATGATTGACATAACACACACCTAGTTTGGTCAGAAAAGGCTAATGCATTGGGGAGATAAAGCCTCAATTTCATTTTGGCGACTTTTACCTCAGATTCTTTCACAAGTTATTCGTAAACGGTTTGACGAATCAACTTTGTTTATATATCGTTTTGTCCACATTGTCAGGAGATGATGTGGTTCAATTTTCGTGAACATCGGACGAACGGCCTAGGAGGAGTTCGACAAAGTAGGTTTTTCATAAAATTCAAAATGGCGGGAAAATTTTCATGACGGAAAATGACGTCATAGGGTGCAATCGAATCGTCTTGAGCCAAGGAATCAGTGGACAAAAGAATTTTGTTTCTAGGACATACGGTTCAAAAGTTATTTACGTAAACGTGAGTGCAACTTTGGACAGTTGGTGGCGGTAGAGAGATTGAGTTAGAGACTTCAATTTTGCTATGGTCAATGATTAGACTCTCCTTTATGAGTGTGCCAACTTTTTTTCATTTTCCCGCTTACGGTTCTATGGGCTGTCATAGACTTCAATGGCAGAAGAAGAATAATAATAATAATAATAATAAGAACCGGAACAAAAACAATAGGTGCCTCCGCACCTTCGGTGCTTGGCCCCTAATAATAATAATAAGAACCGGAACAAAAACAATAGGTGCCTCCGCACCTTCGGTGCTTGGCCCCTAATAATAATAAGAACCGGAACAAAAACAATAGGTGCCTCCGCACCTTCGGTGCTTGGCCCCTAAATATAGCTGCTAGCAGCCATCACGGGGCCAAGCGCAAGGAGGGCATTAAATGTCATGCCGACATGACTGGCATCATCAGACCAACGGCAGTAAGAATCTAAAGACATTTCAATATGACTTAAGTCTAAATGGCTGAAAAACCAACAATACGGTCTTTAGCAATTCGATTTAATGGTTTATCGCATTCAACCAACAGGCAGCGCTGTAACCAAATTGTAGTGTGTGGTACATTGAGAGTGTGGTGACATTGACACATGCAAAGTTTGCTTTCAATTGGGTAAACCATTGCTGACAGCACTAAAGTCATGTGTTTGTTAAACATAGCATCTTATAAGAAAAATCGAAATGGCAGATGCTCAAAATGGCCGATATGGGAAAATGTGGTATCACAGGACTCGGCATGACCAACTGGATCTAAAGACAGCAGTTTCATGATTTTTAGACAAAGCGTTCAGGAGTTATAATCAAAAATGTCAGTTTTTTAATATCTCCTGACCACTAGGGGGCAGAGCGCCAAAACTCTGCAGGTAGCCTCAGACCATGATTGACATAACACACACCTAGTTTGGTCAGAAAAGGCTAATGCATTGCGGAGATAAAGCCTCAATTTCAATTTTGCGACCATTACGTCGGATTCTTTCGCGAGTTATTCGTAAACGGTTTGACATATCAACTTTCTTTGGATAACTTTTTGTCATGATGGTCTGGAGATGATGTGGTTCAATTTTGGTGAAAATTGGACAAACGGTCTGGGAGGAGTTCGAAAAAGTAGGTTTTTAAAGAAAAATAACATGGCAAATCGGAGGTTTGGCCGAATATAACATATTTGGTATCTATGGTCTCGGCTTGACCCAATGAACACATTAAGACCATTTGTTTTACAATAGGTTAACGTCATCAAAAGTTATTAGCATATTTGTAAATTTGGTTATAACTTTTGACCACAAGGTGGCGCTGCCCCCAAACTTTTTGTGCCGTATCAAGATTAGGTGCCGAAGACACATATTGAGTTTCGTAACGATACGCCAATCCATTTGTTAAATATAAAAATTTATGACAATATTCAAAATGGCCGACGCTCTAAATGGCCGATATGGGAAAATTTGGTATCGCACGACTCGGCATGATGCACTGAATCTAACGAGACCAGTTTTATGATTTTTGGCCAAAGGGTTCAGGAGTTGTAAGGAAAAATGTCACTTTTTCATATCTCCTGACCACTAGGGGGCAGAGCGCCAAAACTCTGCAGGTAGCCTCAAACCATGATTGACATAACACACACCTAGTTTGGTCAGAAAAGGCTAATGCATTGGGGAGATAAAGCCTCAATTTCATTTTGGCGACTTTTACCTCAGATTCTTTCACGAGTTATTCGTAAACGGTTTGACGAATCAACTTTGTTTATATATCGTTTTGTCAACATTGTCAGGAGATGATGTGGTTCAATTTTCGTGAACATCGGACGAACGGCCTAGGAGGAGTTCGACAAAGTAGGTTTTTCATAAAATTCAAAATGGCGGGAAAATTTTCATGACGGAAAATGACGTCATAGGGTGCAATCGAATCGTCTTGAGCCAAGGAATCAGTGGACAAAAGAATTTTGTTTCTAGGACATACGGTTCAAAAGTTATTTACGTAAACGTGAGTGCAACTTTGGACAGTTGGTGGCGGTAGAGAGATTGAGTTAGAGACTTCAATTTTGCTATGGTCAATGATTAGACTCTCCTTTATGAGTGTGCCAACTTTTTTTCATTTTCCCGCTTACGGTTCTATGGGCTGTCATAGACTTCAATGGCAGAAGAAGAATAATAATAATAATAATAAATATAGCTGCAAGCAGCCATGACGGGGCCAAGCACAAAGAAGGCATTAAATGTCATGCGACATGGCTGGCAGCATTAGACCAACGGCAGGAAGCATCTAAAGACATTTCAATATGACTTCAGTCTAAATGGCTGAAAAATCATCAATACGGTCTTTAGTAATTCGATTTAACAGTTTATCACGTTTGACCAACAGGCAGCGCTGTAACCAAACTGATATGTCAAATCACGTGGTTTATCCAGAGTGAGGTGACAATGACACATGCAAAGTTTGGTGTCAATAGGGTAAAGCATTGCTGACATCCAGCTTTAAAGTCATGTGTTTGTTAAGCATAGCATTTCATGACAAAATTCTAAATAGCTGACGCTGAAAATGGCCGATATGGGAAAATTTGGTATCGCAGGACTCGGCATGATGCACTGAATCTAAAGAGAGCAGTTTCATGATTTTTGGACAAAGCATTCAGGAGTTATAATCAAAAATGTCAGTTTTTCATATCTCCTGACCACTAGGGGGCAGAGCGCCAAAACTCTGCAGGTAGCCTCAGATCATGATTGACATGACACACAGAAAGTTTGGTCAGAATACGCTAATGCGTTTCAGAGATATAGTCTCGCTTTATTTGGTGGCAATTTTGTCAAATTCGTTCGCAATTTTATCGAAACCTGTTTGACGAATCAACTTTATTTTAATAACTTTTTGTCAGCATGGTCTGAAGATGTTATGATTCAATTTTGGTGAAAATTGGACAAACGGTGTGGGAGGAGTTCGAAAAAGTAGGTTTTTAAAGAAAAACAACATGGCGGACAGGAAGTTTGGCCGACTATGACAAATTTGGTATCTGTGTTCTCGGTTTGACCCAAGGAACGTATAAAGACAACTTATTTTACCATAGGTTAACGTGTTCAAAAGTTATTAGCATTTTTGTAAATTTGTTTATAACTTTTGATCACAAGGTGGCGCTGCCTCGAAATTTTTTGTGTTGTATCAGGCCCAGATGCCGAAGACACATATCGAGTTTCGTAACGATACGCCAATGTGTTTGTTAAATATAGCAATTTATGACAAAATTCAAAATGGCCGACCCTCAAAATGGCCGATATGGGAAAATTTTGTATCGCACGACTCGGCATGATGCCCTGAATCTAACGAGACCAGTTTTATGATTTTTGGTCGAAGCGTTCAGAAGTTATAAGCAAATATTTCACTTTTTCATATCTCCAGACCACTAGGGGGCAGAGCGCCAAATCTTTGCAGGTAGCCTCAGACCATCATTGCCATAACACACACAAAGTTTGGTCAGAATACGCTAATGCGTTGCGGAGATAAAGCCTCGCTTTCATTTCTGCGGCCATTTTGTTGAATTCTTTCGCAAGTTATTCGTAAACGGTTTGACAAATCAACTTTCTTTTAATAACTTTTTGTACGCATAGTCTGGAGATGATGTGGTTCAATTTTCGTGAAAATCGGACAAACGGCCTAGGAGGAGTTCGAAAAAGTAGGTTTTTCTTAAAATTCAAAATGGCGGGAAAATTTTCATGACGGAAAATGACGTCATAGGGTGCAATCGAATCGTCTTGAGCCAAGGAATTAGTGGACGAAAGAATTTTGTTTCTAGGACATATGTTTCAAGAGTTATTTACGTAAACGTGAGTGCAACTTTGGACAGTTGGTGGCGCTAGAGACATTGAGTTAGACACTTCAAATTTGCTATGGTCAATGATTGGCTTGTCCTTTATCAGTGTGCCAAATTTTATCATTTTCCCGCAAACGGTTCTATGGCCTGCCATAGACTTCCATGGCGGAAGAAGAAGAAGAGGAATAATAATAAAGAACCGGAACAAAAACAATAGGTGCCTTCGCACCTTCGGTGCTTGGCCCCTAATAATAAAGAACCGGAACGGAAACAATAGGTGCCTCCGCACCTTCGGTGCTTGGCCCCTAATAATAAGAACGAGAACGATTACAATAGGTGCCTCCGCACCTTCGGTGCTTGGCCCCTAATAATAATAATAATAATAAATATAGCTGCTAGCAGCCATCACGGGGCCAAGCGCAAGGAGGGCATTAAATGTCATGCCGACATGGCTGGCATCATCAGACCAACGGCAGTAAGAATCTAAAGAGATTTCAATATGACTTAAGTCTAAATGGCTGAAAAATCAACAATACGGTCTTTAGTATTTCGATTTAATGGTTTATCACATTCAACCAACAGGCAGCGCTGTAACCAAATTGTAGTGTCAATTCATGTGGTACATTGAGAGTGTGGTGACATTGACACATGCAAAGTTTGCTTTCAATTGGGTAAACCATTGCTGACAGACCACTAAAGTCATGTGTTTGTTAAACATAGCATCTTATAAGAAAAATCGAAATGGCAGACGCTCAAAATGGCCGATATGGGAATATTTGGTATCACAGGACTCGGCATGACCCACTGGATCTAAAGAGACCAGTTTCATGATTTTTGGACAAAGCGTTCAGGAGTTATAATCAAAAATGACAGTTTTTCATATCTCCTGACCAGTAGGGGGCAGAGCGCCAAAACTCTGCAGGTAGCCTCAGACCATAATTGACATAACACACACCTAGTTTGGTCAGAAAAGGCAAATGCATTACGGAGATAAAGCCTCAATTTCATTTTAGCGACTATTACCTCAGATTCTTTTGTGAGTTATTCGTAAATGGTTTGACGAACCAACTTCCTTTATATATCGTTTTGTCCACATTGTCTGGAGATGATGTGGTTCAATTTTCGTGAAAATCGGACGAACGGCCTAGGAGGAGTTCGAAAAAGTAGGTTTTTCATAAAATTCAAAATGGCGGGAAAATTTTCATGACGGAAAATGACGTCATAGGGTGCAATTGAATCGTCTTGAGCCAAGGAATCAGTGGACAAAAGAATTTTGTTTCTAGGACATACGGTTCAAAAGTTATTTACATAAACGTGAGTGCAACTTTGGACAGTTGGTGGCGCTTTAGAGATTGAGTTAGAGACTTCAATTTTGCTATGGTCAATGATTGGACTGTCCTTTATGAGTGTGCCAACTTTTTTTCATTTTCCCGCTTACGGTTCTATGGGCTGTCATAGACTTCAATGGCAGAAGAAGAATAATAATAATAAATATAGCTGCTAGCAGCCATCACGGGGCCAAGCGCAAGGAGGGCATTAAATGTCATGCCGACATGACTGGCATCATCAGACCAACGGCAGTAAGAATCTAAAGACATTTCAATATGACTTAAGTCTAAATGGCTGAAAAACCAACAATACGGTCTTTAGCAATTCGATTTAATGGTTTATCGCATTCAACCAACAGGCAGCGCTGTAACCAAATTGTAGTGTGTGGTACATTGAGAGTGTGGTGACATTGACACATGCAAAGTTTGCTTTCAATTGGGTAAACCATTGCTGACAGCACTAAAGTCATGTGTTTGTTAAACATAGCATCTTATAAGAAAAATCGAAATGGCAGATGCTCAAAATGGCCGATATGGGAAAATGTGGTATCACAGGACTCGGCATGACCAACTGGATCTAAAGACAGCAGTTTCATGATTTTTAGACAAAGCGTTCAGGAGTTATAATCAAAAATGTCAGTTTTTTAATATCTCCTGACCACTAGGGGGCAGAGCGCCAAAACTCTGCAGGTAGCCTCAGACCATGATTGACATAACACACACCTAGTTTGGTCAGAAAAGGCTAATGCATTGCGGAGATAAAGCCTCAATTTCAATTTTGCGACCATTACGTCGGATTCTTTCGCGAGTTATTCGTAAACGGTTTGACATATCAACTTTCTTTGGATAACTTTTTGTCATGATGGTCTGGAGATGATGTGGTTCAATTTTGGTGAAAATTGGACAAACGGTCTGGGAGGAGTTCGAAAAAGTAGGTTTTTAAAGAAAAATAACATGGCAAATCGGAGGTTTGGCCGAATATAACATATTTGGTATCTATGGTCTCGGCTTGACCCAATGAACACATTAAGACCATTTGTTTTACAATAGGTTAACGTCATCAAAAGTTATTAGCATATTTGTAAATTTGGTTATAACTTTTGACCACAAGGTGGCGCTGCCCCCAAACTTTTTGTGCCGTATCAAGATTAGGTGCCGAAGACACATATTGAGTTTCGTAACGATACGCCAATCCATTTGTTAAATATAGCAATTTATGACAATATTCAAAATGGCCGACGCTCTAAATGGCCGATATGGGAAAATTTGGTATCGCACGACTCGGCATGATGCACTGAATCTAACGAGACCAGTTTTATGATTTTTGGCCAAAGGGTTCAGGAGTTGTAAGGAAAAATGTCACTTTTTCATATCTCCTGACCACTAGGGGGCAGAGCGCCAAAACTCTGCAGGTAGCCTCAAACCATGATTGACATAACACACACCTAGTTTGGTCAGAAAAGGCTAATGCATTGGGGAGATAAAGCCTCAATTTCATTTTGGCGACTTTTACCTCAGATTCTTTCACGAGTTATTCGTAAACGGTTTGACGAATCAACTTTGTTTATATATCGTTTTGTCAACATTGTCAGGAGATGATGTGGTTCAATTTTCGTGAACATCGGACGAACGGCCTAGGAGGAGTTCGACAAAGTAGGTTTTTCATAAAATTCAAAATGGCGGGAAAATTTTCATGACGGAAAATGACGTCATAGGGTGCAATCGAATCGTCTTGAGCCAAGGAATCAGTGGACAAAAGAATTTTGTTTCTAGGACATACGGTTCAAAAGTTATTTACGTAAACGTGAGTGCAACTTTGGACAGTTGGTGGCGGTAGAGAGATTGAGTTAGAGACTTCAATTTTGCTATGGTCAATGATTAGACTCTCCTTTATGAGTGTGCCAACTTTTTTTCATTTTCCCGCTTACGGTTCTATGGGCTGTCATAGACTTCAATGGCAGAAGAAGAATAATAATAATAATAATAATAAGAACCGGAACAAAAACAATAGGTGCCTCCGCACCTTCGGTGCTTGGCCCCTA
This sequence comes from Rhodeus uyekii, assembly GCA_037043235.1. Taxonomy (NCBI): domain Eukaryota; kingdom Metazoa; phylum Chordata; class Actinopteri; order Cypriniformes; family Acheilognathidae; genus Rhodeus; species Rhodeus uyekii. The sequence goes on from JAWRVZ010000772.1 coordinate 28,520, forward strand.
AATATAGCTGCTAGCAGCCATCACGGGGCCAAGCGCAAGGAGGGCATTATATGTCATGCCGACATGACTGGCATCATCAGACCAACGGCAGTAAAAATCTAAAGACATTTCAATATGACTTAAGTCTAAATGGCTGAAAAACCAACAATACGGTCTTTAGCAATTCGATTTAATGGTTTATCGCATTCAACCAACAGGCAGCGCTGTAACCAAATTGTAGTGTGTGGTACATTGAGAGTGTGGTGACATTGACACATGCAAAGTTTGCTTTCAATTGGGTAAACCATTCCTGACAGAGCACTAAAGTCAAGTGTTTGTTAAACATTGCATCTTATAAGAAAAATCGAAATGGCAGACGCTCAAAATGGCCGATATGGGAATATTTGGTATCACAGGACTCGGCATGACCCACTGGATCTAAAGAGACCAGTTTCATGATTTTTGGCCAAAGGGTTCAGAAGTTATAAGCAAAAAAGTCAGTTTTTGATAACTCCTGACCACTAGGGGGCACAGCGCCAAAACTCTGCAGGTAGCCTCAAACCATGATTGACATAACACACACCTAGTTTGGTCAGAAAAGGCTAATGCATTGGGGAGATAAAGCCTCAATTTCATTTTGGCGACTTTTACCTCAGATTCTTTCGCGAGTTATTCGTAAACGGTTTGTCGAATCAACTTTCTTTATATATCGTTATGTCCACATTGTCGGGAGATGATGTGGTTCAATTTTCGTGAACATCGGACGAACGGCCTAGGAGGAGTTCGACAAAGTAGGTTTTTCATAAAATTCAAAATGGCGGGAAAATTTTCATGACGGAAAATGACGTCATAGGGTGCAATCGAATCGTCTTGAGCCAAGGAATCAGTGGACAAAAGAATTCTGTTTCTAGGACATACGGTGCAAAAGTTATTTACGTAAACGTGAGTGCAACTTTGGACAGTTGGTGGCGCTAGAGAGATTGAGTTAGAGACTTCAATTTTGCTATGGTCAATGATTGGACTCTCCTTTATGAGTGTGCCAACTTTTTTTCATTTTCCCGCTTACGGTTCTATGGGCTGTCATAGACTTCAATGGCAGAAGAAGAATAATAATAAATATAGCTGCAAGCAGCCATTTTAATGGTTTATCACGTTCGACCAACAGGCAGCGCTGTAACCAAACTGATATGTCAAATCACGTGGTTTATCCAGAGTGAGGTGACAATGACACATGCAAAGTTTGGTGTCAATAGGGTAAAGCATTGCTGACATCCAGCTTTAAAGTCATGTGTTTGTTAAGCATAGCATTTCATGACAAAATTCTAAATAGCTGACGCTGAAAATGGCCGATATGGGAAAATTTGGTATCGCAGGACTCGGCATGATGCACTGAATCTAAAGACAGCAGTTTCATGATTTTTGGACAAAGCGTTCAGGAGTTATAATCAAAAATGTCATTATTTTATATCTCCTGACCACTAGGGGGCAGAGCGCCAAAACTCTGCAGGTAGCCTCAGATCATGATTGACATGACACACAGAAAGTTTGGTCAGAATACGCTAATGCGTTGCGGAGATATAGCCTCGCTTTATTTGGTGGCAATTTGGTCAAATTCGTTCGCAATTTTATCGAAACCTGTTTGACAAATCAACTTTATTTTAATAACTTTTTGTCAGCATGGTCTGAAGATGTTATGATTCAATTTTGGTGAAAATTGGACAAACGGTGTGGGAGGAGTTCGAAAAAGTAGGTTTTTAAAGAAAAACAACATGGCGGACAGGAAGTTTGGCCGACTATGACAATTTTGGTATCTGTGTTCTCGGTTTGACCCAAGGAACGTATAAAGACAACTTATTTTACCATAGGTTAACGTGTTCAAAAGTTATTAGCATTTTTGGAAATTTGGTTATAACTTTTGACCACAAGGTGGCGCTGCCTCGAAATTTTTTGTGTTGTATCAGGCCCAGATGCCGAAGACACATATCGAGTTTCGTAACGATACGCCAATGTGTTTGTTAAATATAGCAATTTGTGACAAAATTCAAAATGGCCGACCCTCAAAATGGCCAATATGGGAAAATTTTGTATCGCACGACTCGGCATGATGCCCTGAATCTAACGAGACCAGTTTTATGATTTTTGGTCGAAGCGTTCAGAAGTTATAAGCAAATATTTCACTTTTTCATATCTCCAGACCACTAGGGGGCAGAGCGCCAAAACTCTGTAGGTAGCCTCAGACCATCATTGCCATAACACACACCAAGTTTGGTTAGAATACGCTAATGCGTTGCGGAGATAAAGCCTCGCTTTCATTTCTGCGGCCATTTTGTTGAATTCTTTCGCAAGTTATTCGTAAACGGTTTGACAAATCAACTTTCTTTTAATAACTTTTTGTATGCATAGTCTGGAGATGATGTGGTTCAATTTTCGTGAAAATCGGACCAACGGCCTAGGAGGAGTTCGAAAAAGTAGGTTTTTCGTAAAATTCAAAATGGCGGGAAAATTTTCATGACGGAAAATGACGTCATAGGGTGCAATCGAATCGTCTTGAGCCAAGGAATCAGTGGACGAAAGAATTTTGTTTCTAGGACATACGGTTCAAAAGTTATTTACGTAAACGTGAGTTCAAATTTGGACAGTTGGTGGCGCTAGAGACATTGAGTTAGAGACTTCAAATTTGCTATGGTCAATGATTGGCTTGTCCTTGATCAGTGTGCCAAATTTCATCATTTTCCCGCAAACGGTTCTATGGCCTGCCATAGACTTCCATGGCGGAAGAAGAAGAAGAAGAGGAATAATAATAAAGAACCGGAACAAACACAATAGGTGCCTCCGCACCTTCGGTGCTTGGCCCCTAATAATAAGAACCGGAACAAAAACAATAGGTGCCTCCGCACCTTCGGTGCTTGGCCCCTAAATATAGCTGCTAGCAGCCATCACGGGGCCAAGCGCAAGGAGGGCATTAAATGTCATGCCGACATGGCTGGCATCATCAGACCAACGGCAGTAAGAATCTAAAGACATTTCAATATGACTTAAGTCTAAATGGCTGAAAAATCAACAATACGGTCTTTAGTAATTCGATTTAATGGTTTATCACATTCAACCAACAGGCAGCGCTGTAACCAAATTGTAGTGTCAATTCATGTGGTACATTGAGAGTGTGGTGACATTGACTTTGGTCAGAATACGCTAATGCGTTGCGGAGATATAGCCTCGCTTTATTTGGTGGCAATTTGGTCAAATTCGTTCGCAATTTTATCGAAACCTGTTTGACAAATCAACTTTATTTTAATAACTTTTTGTCAGCATGGTCTGAAGATGTTATGATTCAATTTTGGTGAAAATTGGACAAACGGTGTGGGAGGAGTTCGAAAAAGTAGGTTTTTAAAGAAAAACAACATGGCGGACAGGAAGTTTGGCCGACTATGACAATTTTGGTATCTGTGTTCTCGGTTTGACCCAAGGAACGTATAAAGACAACTTATTTTACCATAGGTTAACGTGTTCAAAAGTTATTAGCATTTTTGGAAATTTGGTTATAACTTTTGACCACAAGGTGGCGCTGCCTCGAAATTTTTTGTGTTGTATCAGGCCCAGATGCCGAAGACACATATCGAGTTTCGTAACGATACGCCAATGTGTTTGTTAAATATAGCAATTTGTGACAAAATTCAAAATGGCCGACCCTCAAAATGGCCAATATGGGAAAATTTTGTATCGCACGACTCGGCATGATGCCCTGAATCTAACGAGACCAGTTTTATGATTTTTGGTCGAAGCGTTCAGAAGTTATAAGCAAATATTTCACTTTTTCATATCTCCAGACCACTAGGGGGCAGAGCGCCAAAACTCTGTAGGTAGCCTCAGACCATCATTGCCATAACACACACCAAGTTTGGTTAGAATACGCTAATGCGTTGCGGAGATAAAGCCTCGCTTTCATTTCTGCGGCCATTTTGTTGAATTCTTTCGCAAGTTATTCGTAAACGGTTTGACAAATCAACTTTCTTTTAATAACTTTTTGTATGCATAGTCTGGAGATGATGTGGTTCAATTTTCGTGAAAATCGGACCAACGGCCTAGGAGGAGTTCGAAAAAGTAGGTTTTTCGTAAAATTCAAAATGGCGGGAAAATTTTCATGACGGAAAATGACGTCATAGGGTGCAATCGAATCGTCTTGAGCCAAGGAATCAGTGGACGAAAGAATTTTGTTTCTAGGACATACGGTTCAAAAGTTATTTACGTAAACGTGAGTTCAAATTTGGACAGTTGGTGGCGCTAGAGACATTGAGTTAGAGACTTCAAATTTGCTATGGTCAATGATTGGCTTGTCCTTGATCAGTGTGCCAAATTTCATCATTTTCCCGCAAACGGTTCTATGGCCTGCCATAGACTTCCATGGCGGAAGAAGAAGAAGAAGAGGAATAATAATAAAGAACCGGAACAAACACAATAGGTGCCTCCGCACCTTCGGTGCTTGGCCCCTAATAAGAACCGGAACAAAAACAATAGGTGCCTCCGCACCTTCGGTGCTTGGCCCCTAATAATAATAATAAGAACCGGAACAAAAACAATAGGTGCCTCCGCACCTTCGGTGCTTGGCCCCTAATAATAATAAGAACCGGAACAAAAACAATAGGTGCCTCCGCACCTTCGGTGCTTGGCCCCTAATAATAATAAGAACCGGAACAAAAACAATAGGTGCCTCCGCACCTTCGGTGCTTGGCCCCTAATAATAATAAGAACCGGAACAAAAACAATAGGTGCCTCCGCACCTTCGGTGCTTGGCCCCTAAATAGCTGCTAGCAGCCATCACGGGGCCAAGCGCAAGGAGGGCATTAAATGTCATGCCGACATGGCTGGCATCATCAGACCAATGGCAGTAAGAATCTAAAGACATTTCAATATGACTTAAGTCTAAATGGCTGAAAAATCAACAATACGGTCTTTAGTAATTCGATTTAATGGTTTATCACATTCAACCAGCAGGCAGCGCTGTAACCAAATTGTAGTGTCAATTCATGTGGTACATTGAGAGTGTGGTGACATTGACACATGCAAAGTTTGCTTTCAATTGGGTAAACCATTGCTGACAGAGCACTAAAGTCATGTGTTTGTTAAACATAGAATCTTATAAGAAAAATCGAAATGGCAGACGCTCAAAATGGCCGATATGGGAAAATTTGGTATCACAGGACTCGGCATGACCCATTGGATCTAAAGAGACCAGTTTCATGATTTTTGGCCAAAGGGTTCAGGAGTTATAAGCAAAAAAGTCAGTTTTTTAATATCTCCTGACCACTAGGGGGCAGAGCGCCAAAACTCTGCAGGTAGCCTCAAACCATGATTGACATAACACACACCTAGTTTGGTCAGAAAAGGCTAATGCATTGGGGAGATAAAGCCTCAATTTCATTTTGGCGACTTTTACCTCAGATTCTTTCACGAGTTATTCGTAAACGGTTTGACGAATCAACTTTGTTTATATATCGTTTTGTCAACATTGTCAGGAGATGATGTGGTTCAATTTTCGTGAACATCGGACGAACGGCCTAGGAGGAGTTCGACAAAGTAGGTTTTTCATAAAATTCAAAATGGCGGGAAAATTTTCATGACGGAAAATGACGTCATAGGGTGCAATCGAATCGTCTTGAGCCAAGGAATCAGTGGACAAAAGAATTTTGTTTCTAGGACATACGGTTCAAAAGTTATTTACGTAAACGTGAGTGCAACTTTGGACAGTTGGTGGCGGTAGAGAGATTGAGTTAGAGACTTCAATTTTGCTATGGTCAATGATTAGACTCTCCTTTATGAGTGTGCCAACTTTTTTTCATTTTCCCGCTTACGGTTCTATGGGCTGTCATAGACTTCAATGGCAGAAGAAGAATAATAATAAATATAGCTGCTAGCAGCCATCACGGGGCCAAGCGCAAGGAGGGCATTACATGTTATGCCGACATGGCTTGCATCATCAGACCAACGGCAGTAAGAATCTAAAGACATTTCAATATGACTTAAGTCTAAATGGCTGAAAAATCAACAATACGGTCTTTAGTATTTCGATTTAATGGTTTATCACATTCAACCAACAGGCAGCGCTGTAACCAAATTGTAGTGTCAATTCATGTGGTACATTGAGAGTGTGGTGACTGACACATGCAAAGTTTGCTTTCAATTGGGTAAACCATTGCTGACAGAGCACTAAAGTCATGTGTTTGTTAAACTTAGCATCTTATAAGAAAAATCGAAATGGCAGACGCTCAAAATGGCCGATATGGGAATATTTGGTATCACAGGACTCGGCATGACCCACTGGATCTAAAGAGACCAGTTTCATGTTTTTTGGCCAAAGGGTTCAGAAGTTATAAGCAAAAAAGTCAGTTTTTCATAACTCCTGACCACTAGGGGGCAGAGCGCCAAAACTCTGCAGGTAGCCTCAGACCATGATTGACATAACACACACCTAGTTTGGTCAGAAAAGACTAATGCATTGCGGAGATAAAGCCTCAGTTTCAATTTGGCGACTTTTACCTCGGATTCTTTCGCGAGTTATTCGTAAACGGTTTGTCGAATCAACTTTCTTTATATATCGTTTTGTCCACATTGTCGGGAGATGATGTGGTTCAATTTTCGTGAAGATCGGACGAACGGCCTAGGAGGAGTTCGACAAAGTAGGTTTTTCATAAAATTCAAAATGGCGGGAAAATTTTCATGACGGAAAATGACGTCATAGGGTGCAATCGAATCGTCTTGAGCCAAGGAATCAGTGGACAAAAGAATTTTGTTTCTAGGACATACGGTTCAAAAGTTATTTACGTAAACGTGAGTGCAACTTTGGACGGTTGGTGGCGCTATAGAGATTGAGTTAGAGACTTCAATTTTGCTATGGTCAATGATTGGACTCTCCTTTATGAGTGTGCCAACTTTTTTTCATTTTCCCGCTTACGGTTCTATGGGCTGTCATAGACTTCAATGGCAGAAGAAGAATAATAATAAATATAGCTGCAAGCAGCAATGACCGGGGTTCAAACGTAGCAAGAACATCAGAGCTGTTATGACGTTTTTTTGTCAATCGGACCAGTTCTCCTAATGTGCACAGTACTGTGAAGTTTATGCTTTGTGCAAACAATGTATAGACATCTTACAAAAATGTTCAGTTATTAGAAGATCAAATGATATTAATATTGTGAACTGAACATCTGAACTGTTATGTTGGTTTATGTCATTCTATGTCAATCTGACTTGTTCTCCACATAAACACAGCTTTAAGAAGTGTCTAGTTTGTGTAAACGATATAGACATGTTACACATTTTTTCAGAATGGGAATATCTATCAAATGATATTAATATAGTGTGGATATGTTTAACACCACACATCATATCATCTGAACTGTTATGTCAGTCTATGTCAATCTGACTTGTTCTCTGTCAGCCTGACGGTGCCTCTTGTGGACAAAAGTAGTATTACAGCTTTTCTAGGATTTTTAAATATAGATCGTTTATTATTTATTGTGAGCCCTATGAGCATCAGAAATACATGAGACCTGACACATTTCTTCAAAATGACTTGTTCTTAACATGTTCACAGTTCTGTGACGTTTCTCTTGTGGACAAAAGTAGTATTACAGCTTTTCTAAGATTTTAAAATATAGAGTGTTTATAATTTATTGTGAGCCGTACGAGCATCAGAAATACATGAAACCTCACAAGTTTCTTCATAATGTCTTGTTCTTAACATTTAAAAAGTTTTGTGAAGTTTCTTGTTTTTGGACAAGATATATAGACATTTTAATCACAATAGGCCAAATCAGAAATATATGAAAAATTGTATCTGCTGAACGGTTTAACTAATCGAAAATCCTTTGACAACTTTTTGCCTTGAGTGTCCCTAGATGATGCGTGTGAATTTTCAAGCCAGTGAGATTGACGGCCTATGACGAGTTCGAAAAATTTGAAATTTCAAAAATCTCCAATATTTTGCAAACAATTTGATTGACAGCAGTGGTTCTTGAGGCAAAGTTGTTCAGTATGAGGAGATCTATCAGATGGTATCAATATTTTGTGGATGTGTGAAACACTACGTGAGTAGAGACGCAAAAAACTCGTTAGCGCCAACTAGTGTCCGATTTTCTTCAAAATTCTGACAAACCACTAGGGCCATGAGTCAAACACGCGCATCGAGTTTCGTTCCGATCGACCTTCGTTAAGCTAGTCTAATTGATGCTCAAAGTTCATTGGCCGATGACGGTCATGTTTTTTGAGATACACCAATGTCCTCATAGACCATCATGGACCCTTGGACAAAGACCGTGCATGACAAGTCTCAGGTCAATCGGACTACCATGTGACCCTGTACAGGTGATTGAGTGTTTTATTCGCAATATAGCGCCACCAAGTGGTCAATCATCGCAGTTTTTTTGGTGTGACCACAAATTGAGCTTATACATGACTATGTGAAGTTTGGTGAGATCATCTCTTTGCGTTCCAGAGCTATTACGATTTTAGCAAAAGTGTCTCCGCCACATGCGAACGTTTTATTGCCTTGTTGCAAGCGTGAATCACCGATTAAAATTCCTTTGACAACTTTTGGTCATGAGAGTCTCTAGATGATGCGTGGGAAATTTTGCGTGATTTGGACAAACGGCCTATGAGGAGTTCGAAATTTTTTTTTTTCAGAAAATTCAAAATGGCGGAAAATTTTAATAGGCGGAAATGAAATCGGAGATATACATTTTTTAAGTCTTGAGCCAAGGATTCCAGGGATATAAGACACTTGAGTGTACGACAAACGGTTTACGAGTTATGAGCGTGTACGCGTTTGTAGTCGCTGTAGCGCCACCTATTGCCCGATTTGCGTCATATTTTGATACGTTCTCCCCAAATTGAGACCTACCATCTGACCAACTTTCAAGTCTCTAGACCTTACGGTTTGGTCTGCACGAGACGCATTACGGCAGAAGAATAATAATAATAATAATAATAATAAAAATCCTAACAATTACAATAGGTTTTCAACGCTTCGCGTTTGAACCCCTAATAATAATAATAAGAACCGGAACAAAAACAATAGGTGCCTCCGCACCTTCGGTGCTTGGCCCCTAATAATAAATATAGCTGCTAGCAGCCATCACGGGGCCAAGCGCAAGGAGGGCATTAAATGTCATGCCGACATGGCTGGCATCATCAGACCAACGGCAGTAAGAATCTAAAGAGATTTCAATATGACTTAAGTCTAAATGGCTGAAAAATCAACAATACGGTCTTTAGTATTTCGATTTAATGGTTTATCACATTCAACCAACAGGCAGCGCTGTAACCAAATTGTAGTGTCAATTCATGTGGTACATTGAGAGTGTGGTGACATTGACACATGCAAAGTTTGCTTTCAATTGGGTAAACCATTGCTGACAGACCACTAAAGTCATGTGTTTGTTAAACATAGCATCTTATAAGAAAAATCGAAATGGCAGACGCTCAAAATGGCCGATATGGGAATATTTGGTATCACAGGACTCGGCATGACCCACTGGATCTAAAGAGACCAGTTTCATGATTTTTGGACAAAGCGTTCAGGAGTTATAATCAAAAATGACAGTTTTTCATATCTCCTGACCAGTAGGGGGCAGAGCGCCAAAACTCTGCAGGTAGCCTCAGACCATAATTGACATAACACACACCTAGTTTGGTCAGAAAAGGCAAATGCATTACGGAGATAAAGCCTCAATTTCATTTTAGCGACTATTACCTCAGATTCTTTTGTGAGTTATTCGTAAATGGTTTGACGAACCAACTTCCTTTATATATCGTTTTGTCCACATTGTCTGGAGATGATGTGGTTCAATTTTCGTGAAAATCGGACGAACGGCCTAGGAGGAGTTCGAAAAAGTAGGTTTTTCATAAAATTCAAAATGGCGGGAAAATTTTCATGACGGAAAATGACGTCATAGGGTGCAATTGAATCGTCTTGAGCCAAGGAATCAGTGGACAAAAGAATTTTGTTTCTAGGACATACGGTTCAAAAGTTATTTACATAAACGTGAGTGCAACTTTGGACAGTTGGTGGCGCTTTAGAGATTGAGTTAGAGACTTCAATTTTGCTATGGTCAATGATTGGACTGTCCTTTATGAGTGTGCCAACTTTTTTTCATTTTCCCGCTTACGGTTCTATGGGCTGTCATAGACTTCAATGGCAGAAGAAGAATAATAATAATAATAATAAATATAGCTGCAAGCAGCAATGACGGGGCCAAGCACAAACAGGGCATTGACGTGGCCGGCAGCATAAGAGCAATTGAAGTAATCAACAACTAAATGCATTTTAATATGATTTTAGGCTAAATGGCTGAAAAATCATTAATACAGACACTGTAATTTGAATGAAAAGTTTAGCGCTTTGGACCAATAGTTGGCGCTGTGTCCAAATTGTTAGAATTGGTTTCGAGTAATGTGACAATGAAATCTGCAAAGTTTGGTGTTATTTGGACAAAACATTACTGACTTAAAGCATTAAAGTCATTTTGTCATCTCTACCTCAAATTTGTAATTGCGGTATACGAAAACGGTTTTGTCTATCGACACGAAATCCATAACTTTTTGTCAGCACAGTCTGAAGATGATACGATTCGATTTTGGTGAAAATCGGACAAACGGTCTAGGAGGAGTTTGAAAAAGTAGATTTTTGAATGAAACAACATGGCGGATATGAAATTTAGGCAAACTATGTCAAATTTGGTATCTGTGCTCTCGGTGTGACCCAAGGAACATATTAAGATCATTTGTTTTAAAATAGCTTAATGTAATCAAAAGTTATTAGCATTTTAGGAAATTGTGTTATAACTTTTGACCACAAGGTGGCGCTGCCCCGAAACTTTTGGTGTAGGTTCAAATCAAGGTCCCAAAGACACATACTGAGTTTCGTAATGATACGCCAATGCGTTTGTAAAATATAGCATTTTACAACAAATTTCAAAATGGCCGACGCCCAAAATGGCCGATATAAGAAAATTTGGTATCGCACGACTCAGCATGATGCCCTGAATCTAAAGAGACCAGTTTTATGATTTTTGACCAAAGTGTTCAGAAGTTATAAGCAAAAAAGTCAATTTTTTATATCTCCTGACCACTAGGGGGCAGTGCGCCAAAACTCTGCAGGTAGCATCAGATTATGACTACTATGACACACACCAATTTTGGTCTGAATATGCAAATGCGTTGCGGAGATATAGCCTCAAGTTCATTTTTGCGGCAAATTCGTCGAACTCTTTCGCAAGTTTATCAAAAACGGAATGACCAATCAACTTGATTTCCATAACTTTTTGTCTCCATAGTCTGGAGATGATGTGGTTCAATTTTTGTGAGAATCGGACAAACGGCCTAGGAGGAGTTCGACAAAGTAGGTTTTTCATAAAACTCAAAATTGCGGAAAAATTTTCATGACGGAAAATGACGTCATAGGGTGCAATCGAATCGGCTTGAGCCAAGGAATCAGTGGACAAAGGAATTTTGTTTCTAGCCCTTATGGTTCAAGAGTTATTAGCATAAATGTAAGTGTAACTTTGGACAGTTGGTGGCGCTAGAGGGATTGAGGTAGGGACTCCAAAATTGGTGTGGTCAATGATTGGACTGTCCTCTATGTGTGTGCCAAATTTCATCATTTTCCCGCATTCGGTTCTATGGGCTGCCATTGACTTGTGGGTGGAAGAAGAAGCGGAAGAATAATAATAATAAGAACGAGAACGGATACAATAGGTGCCTCCGCACCTTCGGTGCTTGGCCCCTAATAAGAACCGGAACAAAAACAATAGGTGCCTCCGCACCTTCGGTGCTTGGCCCCTAATAATAATAAGAACCGGAACAAAAACAATAGGTGCCTCCGCACCTTCGGTGCTTGGCCCCTAATAATAAATAGCTGCTAGCAGCCATCACGGGGCCAAGCGCAAGGAGGGCATTATATGTCATGCCGACATGACTGGCATCATCAGACCAACGGCAGTAAAAATCTAAAGACATTTCAATATGACTTAAGTCTAAATGGCTGAAAAACCAACAATACGGTCTTTAGCAATTCGATTTAATGGTTTATCGCATTCAACCAACAGGCAGCGCTGTAACCAAATTGTAGTGTGTGGTACATTGAGAGTGTGGTGACATTGACACATGCAAAGTTTGCTTTCAATTGGGTAAACCATTGCTGACAGAGCACTAAAGTCAAGTGTTTGTTAAACATTGCATCTTATAAGAAAAATCGAAATGGCAGACGCTCAAAATGGCCGATATGGGAATATTTGGTATCACAGGACTCGGCATGACCCACTGGATCTAAAGAGACCAGTTTCATGATTTTTGGCCAAAGGGTTTAGAAGTTATAAGCAAAAAAGTCAGTTTTTGATAACTCCTGACCACTAGGGGGCACAGCGCCAAAACTCTGCAGGTAGCCTCAAACCATGATTGACATAACACACACCTAGTTTGGTCAGAAAAGGCTAATGCATTGGGGAGATAAAGCCTCAATTTCATTTTGGCGACTTTTACCTCAGATTCTTTCGCGAGTTATTCGTAAACGGTTTGTCGAATCAACTTTCTTTATATATCGTTTTGTCCACATTGTCGGGAGATGATGTGGTTCAATTTTCGTGAACATCGGACGAATGGCCTAGGAGGAGTTCGACAAAGTAGGTTTTTCATAAAATTCAAAATGGCGGGAAAATTTTCATGACGGAAAATGACGTCATAGGGTGCAATCGAATCGTCTTGAGCCAAGGAATCAGTGGACAAAAGAATTTTGTTTCTAGGACATACGGTGCAAAAGTTATTTACGTAAACGTGAGTGCAACTTTGGACAGTTGGTGGCGCTAGAGAGATTGAGTTAGAGACTTCAATTTTGCTATGGTCAATGATTGGACTCTCCTTTATGAGTGTGCCAACTTTTTTTCATTTTCCCGCTTACGGTTCTATGGGCTGTCATAGACTTCAATGGCAGAAGAAGAATAATAATAATAATAATAATAAGAACCGGAACAAAAACAATAGGTGCCTCCGCACCTTCGGTGCTTGGCCCCTAATAAATATAGCTGCTAGCAGCCATCACGGGGCCAAGCGCAAGGAGGGCATTAAATGTCATGCCGACATGGCTGGCATCATCAGACCAACGGCAGTAAGAATCTAAAGACATTTCAATATGACTTAAGTCTAAATGGCTGAAAAATCAACAATACGGTCTTTAGTAGTTCGATTTAATGGTTTATCACGTTCGACCAACAGGCAGCGCTGTAACCAAATTGTAGTGTCAATTCATGTGGTACATTGGGTAAATTGGGTAAACCATGGCTGACAGAGCACTAAAGTCATGTGTTTGTTAAACATAGCATCTTATAAGAAAAATCGAAATGGCAGACGCTCAAAATGCCCGATATGGGAATATTTGCTATCACAGGACTCGGCATGACCCACTGGATCTAAAGAGACCAGTTTCATGATTTTTGGCCAAAGGGTTCAGAAGTTATAAGCAAAAAAGTCAGTTTTTGATAACTCCTGACCACTAGGGGGCACAGCGCCAAAACTCTGCAGGTAGCCTCAAACCATGATTGACATAACACACACCTAGTTTGGTCAGAAAAGGCTAATGCATTGGGGAGATAAAGCCTCAATTTCATTTTGGCGACTTTTACCTCAGATTCTTTCGCGAGTTATTCGTAAACGGTTTGACGAATCAACTTTCTTTATATATCGTTTTGTCCACATTGTCGGGAGATGATGTGGTTCAATTTTCGTGAACATCGGACGAACGGCCTAGGAGGAGTTCGACAAAGTAGGTTTTTCATAAAATTCAAAATGGCGGGAAAATCTTCATGACGGAAAATGACGTCATAGGGTGCAATCGAATCGTCTTGAGCCAAGGAATCAGTGGACAAAAGAATTTTGTTTCTAGGACATACGGTTCAAAAGTTATTTACGTAAACGTGAGTGCAACTTTGGACAGTTGGTGGCGCTAGAGAGATTGAGTTAGAGACTTCAATTTTGCTATGGTCAATGATTGGACTCTCCTTTATCAGTGTGCCAACTTTTTTTCATTTTCCCGCTTACGGTTCTATGGGCTGTCATAGACTTCAATGGCAGAAGAAGAATAATAATAATAAATATAGCTGCTAGCAGCCATCACGGGGCCAAGCGCAAGGAGGGCATTATATGTCATGCCGACATGACTGGCATCATCAGACCAACGGCAGTAAAAATCTAAAGACATTTCAATATGACTTAAGTCTAAATGGCTGAAAAACCAACAATACGGTCTTTAGCAATTCGATTTAATGGTTTATCGCATTCAACCAACAGGCAGCGCTGTAACCAAATTGTAGTGTGTGGTACATTGAGAGTGTGGTGACATTGACACATGCAAAGTTTGCTTTCAATTGGGTAAACCATTCCTGACAGAGCACTAAAGTCAAGTGTTTGTTAAACATTGCATCTTATAAGAAAAATCGAAATGGCAGACGCTCAAAATGGCCGATATGGGAATATTTGGTATCACAGGACTCGGCATGACCCACTGGATCTAAAGAGACCAGTTTCATGATTTTTGGCCAAAGGGTTCAGAAGTTATAAGCAAAAAAGTCAGTTTTTGATAACTCCTGACCACTAGGGGGCACAGCGCCAAAACTCTGCAGGTAGCCTCAAACCATGATTGACATAACACACACCTAGTTTGGTCAGAAAAGGCTAATGCATTGGGGAGATAAAGCCTCAATTTCATTTTGGCGACTTTTACCTCAGATTCTTTCGCGAGTTATTCGTAAACGGTTTGTCGAATCAACTTTCTTTATATATCGTTATGTCCACATTGTCGGGAGATGATGTGGTTCAATTTTCGTGAACATCGGACGAACGGCCTAGGAGGAGTTCGACAAAGTAGGTTTTTCATAAAATTCAAAATGGCGGGAAAATTTTCATGACGGAAAATGACGTCATAGGGTGCAATCGAATCGTCTTGAGCCAAGGAATCAGTGGACAAAAGAATTCTGTTTCTAGGACATACGGTGCAAAAGTTATTTACGTAAACGTGAGTGCAACTTTGGACAGTTGGTGGCGCTAGAGAGATTGAGTTAGAGACTTCAATTTTGCTATGGTCAATGATTGGACTCTCCTTTATGAGTGTGCCAACTTTTTTTCATTTTCCCGCTTACGGTTCTATGGGCTGTCATAGACTTCAATGGCAGAAGAAGAATAATAATAATAATAATAATAAGAACCGGAACAAAAACAATAGGTGCCTCCGCACCTTCGGTGCTTGGCCCCTAAATATAGCTGCTAGCAGCCATCACGGGGCCAAGCGCAAGGAGGGCATTAAATGTCATGCCGACATGGCTGGCATCATCAGACCAACGGCAGTAAGAATCTAAAGAGATTTCAATATGACTTAAGTCTAAATGGCTGAAAAATCAACAATACGGTCTTTAGTATTTCGATTTAATGGTTTATCACATTCAACCAACAGGCAGCGCTGTAACCAAATTGTAGTGTCAATTCATGTGGTACATTGAGAGTGTGGTGACATTGACACATGCAAAGTTTGCTTTCAATTGGGTAAACCATTGCTGACAGACCACTAAAGTCATGTGTTTGTTAAACATAGCATCTTATAAGAAAAATCGAAATGGCAGACGCTCAAAATGGCCGATATGGGAATATTTGGTATCACAGGACTCGGCATGACCCACTGGATCTAAAGAGACCAGTTTCATGATTTTTGGACAAAGCGTTCAGGAGTTATAATCAAAAATGACAGTTTTTCATATCTCCTGACCAGTAGGGGGCAGAGCGCCAAAACTCTGCAGGTAGCCTCAGACCATAATTGACATAACACACACCTAGTTTGGTCAGAAAAGGCAAATGCATTACGGAGATAAAGCCTCAATTTCATTTTAGCGACTATTACCTCAGATTCTTTTGTGAGTTATTCGTAAATGGTTTGACGAACCAACTTCCTTTATATATCGTTTTGTCCACATTGTCTGGAGATGATGTGGTTCAATTTTCGTGAAAATCGGACGAACGGCCTAGGAGGAGTTCGAAAAAGTAGGTTTTTCATAAAATTCAAAATGGCGGGAAAATTTTCATGACGGAAAATGACGTCATAGGGTGCAATTGAATCGTCTTGAGCCAAGGAATCAGTGGACAAAAGAATTTTGTTTCTAGGACATACGGTTCAAAAGTTATTTACATAAACGTGAGTGCAACTTTGGACAGTTGGTGGCGCTTTAGAGATTGAGTTAGAGACTTCAATTTTGCTATGGTCAATGATTGGACTGTCCTTTATGAGTGTGCCAACTTTTTTTCATTTTCCCGCTTACGGTTCTATGGGCTGTCATAGACTTCAATGGCAGAAGAAGAATAATAATAATAAATATAGCTGCTAGCAGCCATCACGGGGCCAAGCGCAAGGAGGGCATTAAATGTCATGCCGACATGGCTGGCATCATCAGACCAACGGCAGTAAGAATCTAAAGACATTTCAATATGACTTAAGTCTAAATGGCTGAAAAATCAACAATACGGTCTTTAGTAGTTCGATTTAATGGTTTATCACGTTCGACCAACAGGCAGCGCTGTAACCAAATTGTAGTGTCAATTCATGTGGTACATTGGGTAAATTGGGTAAACCATGGCTGACAGAGCACTAAAGTCATGTGTTTGTTAAACATAGCATCTTATAAGAAAAATCGAAATGGCAGACGCTCAAAATGCCCGATATGGGAATATTTGCTATCACAGGACTCGGCATGACCCACTGGATCTAAAGAGACCAGTTTCATGATTTTTGGCCAAAGGGTTCAGAAGTTATAAGCAAAAAAGTCAGTTTTTGATAACTCCTGACCACTAGGGGGCACAGCGCCAAAACTCTGCAGGTAGCCTCAAACCATGATTGACATAACACACACCTAGTTTGGTCAGAAAAGGCTAATGCATTGGGGAGATAAAGCCTCAATTTCATTTTGGCGACTTTTACCTCAGATTCTTTCGCGAGTTATTCGTAAACGGTTTGACGAATCAACTTTCTTTATATATCGTTTTGTCCACATTGTCGGGAGATGATGTGGTTCAATTTTCGTGAACATCGGACGAACGGCCTAGGAGGAGTTCGACAAAGTAGGTTTTTCATAAAATTCAAAATGGCGGGAAAATCTTCATGACGGAAAATGACGTCATAGGGTGCAATCGAATCGTCTTGAGCCAAGGAATCAGTGGACAAAAGAATTTTGTTTCTAGGACATACGGTTCAAAAGTTATTTACGTAAACGTGAGTGCAACTTTGGACAGTTGGTGGCGCTAGAGAGATTGAGTTAGAGACTTCAATTTTGCTATGGTCAATGATTGGACTCTCCTTTATCAGTGTGCCAACTTTTTTTCATTTTCCCGCTTACGGTTCTATGGGCTGTCATAGACTTCAATGGCAGAAGAAGAATAATAATAATAATAATAATAAGAACCGGAACAAAAACAATAGGTGCCTCCGCACCTTCGGTGCTTGGCCCCTAATAATAATAAGAACCGGAACAAAAACAATAGGTGCCTCCGCACCTTCGGTGCTTGGCCCCTAAATATAGCTGCTAGCAGCCATCACGGGGCCAAGCGCAAGGAGGGCATTATATGTCATGCCGACATGACTGGCATCATCAGACCAACGGCAGTAAAAATCTAAAGACATTTCAATATGACTTAAGTCTAAATGGCTGAAAAACCAACAATACGGTCTTTAGCAATTCGATTTAATGGTTTATCGCATTCAACCAACAGGCAGCGCTGTAACCAAATTGTAGTGTGTGGTACATTGAGAGTGTGGTGACATTGACACATGCAAAGTTTGCTTTCAATTGGGTAAACCATTCCTGACAGAGCACTAAAGTCAAGTGTTTGTTAAACATTGCATCTTATAAGAAAAATCGAAATGGCAGACGCTCAAAATGGCCGATATGGGAATATTTGGTATCACAGGACTCGGCATGACCCACTGGATCTAAAGAGACCAGTTTCATGATTTTTGGCCAAAGGGTTCAGAAGTTATAAGCAAAAAAGTCAGTTTTTGATAACTCCTGACCACTAGGGGGCACAGCGCCAAAACTCTGCAGGTAGCCTCAAACCATGATTGACATAACACACACCTAGTTTGGTCAGAAAAGGCTAATGCATTGGGGAGATAAAGCCTCAATTTCATTTTGGCGACTTTTACCTCAGATTCTTTCGCGAGTTATTCGTAAACGGTTTGTCGAATCAACTTTCTTTATATATCGTTATGTCCACATTGTCGGGAGATGATGTGGTTCAATTTTCGTGAACATCGGACGAACGGCCTAGGAGGAGTTCGACAAAGTAGGTTTTTCATAAAATTCAAAATGGCGGGAAAATTTTCATGACGGAAAATGACGTCATAGGGTGCAATCGAATCGTCTTGAGCCAAGGAATCAGTGGACAAAAGAATTCTGTTTCTAGGACATACGGTGCAAAAGTTATTTACGTAAACGTGAGTGCAACTTTGGACAGTTGGTGGCGCTAGAGAGATTGAGTTAGAGACTTCAATTTTGCTATGGTCAATGATTGGACTCTCCTTTATGAGTGTGCCAACTTTTTTTCATTTTCCCGCTTACGGTTCTATGGGCTGTCATAGACTTCAATGGCAGAAGCTGAAAAACCAACAATACGGTCTTTAGCAATTCGATTTAATGGTTTATCACATTCAACCAACAGGCAGCGCTGTAACCAAATTGTAGTGTCAATTCATGTGGTACATTGAGAGTGTGGTGACATTGACACATGCAAAGTTTGCTTTCAATTGGGTAAACCATTGCTGACAGACCACTAAAGTCATGTGTTTGTTAAACATAGCATCTTACAAGAAAAATCGAAATGGCAGACGCTCAAAATGGCCGATATGGGAAAATTTGGTATCACAGGACTCGGCATGACCCACTGGATCTAAAGAGACCAGTTTCATGATTTTTAGACAAAGCGTTCAGGAGTTATAATCAAAAATGTCAGTTTTTTGATATCTCCTGACCACTAGGGGGCAGAGCGCCAAATCTCTGCAGGTAGCCTCAAACCATGATTGACATAACACACACCTAGTTTGGTCAGAAAACGCTAATGCGTTGCGGAGATAAAGCCTCAATTTCATTTTTGCAACCATTACGTCAGATTCTTTCGCGAGTTATTCGTAAACGGTTTGACATATCAACTTTCTTTGGATAACTTTTTGTCAAGATGGTCTGGAAATGATGTGGTTTAATTTTGTTGAAAATTGGACAAACGGTCTGGGAGGAGTTCGAAAAAGTAGGTTTTTAAAGAAAAACAACATGGTGGACAAGAAGTTTGGCCGACTATGACAAATTTGGTATCTGTGTTCTCGGTTTGACCCAAGGAACGTATAAAGATAATTTGTTTTACCATAGGTTAACGCACTCAAAAGTTATTAGCATATTTGTATATTTGGTTATAATTTTTGACCACAAGGGGGTGCTGCCTCGAAACTTTTTGAGTCGTATCAAGGTTAGGTGCCGAAGACACATATTGAGTTTCGTAACGATACGCCAATATCTTTGTTAAATATAGCAATTTATGACAATATTCAAAATGGCCGACGCTCAAAATGGCCGATATGGGAAAATTTGGTATCGCACTACTCGGCATGATGCACTGAATCTAAAGAGACCAGTTTTATTATTTTTGGCCAAAGCGTTCAGAAGTTATAATCAAATATTTAACTTTTTCATATCTCTTGACCACTAGGGGGCACAGCGCCAAAACTCTGCAGGTAGCCTCAGATCATGATTGACATAACACACACCTAGTTTGGTCAGAAAACGCTAATGCGTTGCGGAGATAAAGCCTCAATTTCATTTTTGCGACCATTACGTCGGATTCTTTCGCGAGTTATTCGTAAACGGTTTGACATATCAACTTTCTTTGGATAACTTTTTGTCCACATTGTCTGGAGATGATGTGGTTCAATTTTCGTTGAAATCGGAAAAACGGCCTAGGAGGAGTTCGAAAAAGTAGGTTTTTCGTAAAATTCAAAATGGCGGGAAAATTTTCATGACGGAAAATGACGTCATAGGGTGCAATCGAATCGTCATGAGCCAAGGAATTAGTGGACGAAAGAATTTTTTTTCTAGGTCATACGGTTCAAGAGTTATTTACGTAAACGTGAGTGCAACTTTGGACAGTTGGTGGCGCTAGAGACATTGAGTTAGAGACTTCAAATTTGCTATGGTCAATGATTGGCTTGTCCTCTATCAGTGTGCCAAATTTTATCATTTTCCCGCAAACGGTTCTATGGCCTTACATAGACTTCCATGGCGGAAGAAGAAGAAGAAGAAGAAGAAGAAGATGAATAATAATAATAAAGAACCGGAACAATTACAATAGGTGCCTCCGCACCTTCGGTGCTTGGCCCCTAATAAATATAGCTGCAAGCAGCCATGACGGGGCCAAGCGCAAGGAGGGCATTAAATGTCATGCCGACATGGCTGGGCAGAGCGCCAAAACTCTGCAGGTAGCCTCAGATCATGATTGACATGACACACAGAAAGTTTGGTAAGAATACGCTAATGCGTTGTGGAGATATAGCCTCGCTTTATTTGGTGGCCATTTGGTCAAATTCGTTCGCAATTTTATCGAAACCTGTTTGACGAATCAACTTTATTTTAATAACTTTTTGTCAGCATGGTCTGAAGATGTTATGATTCAATTTTGGTGAAAATTGGACAAACGGTGTGGGAGGAGTTCGAAAAAGTAGGTTTTTGAAGAAAAACAACATGGCGGACAGGAAGTTTGGCCGACTATGACAAATTTGGTATCTGTGTTCTCGGTTTGACCCAAGGAACGTATAAAGATAATTTGTTTTACCATAGGTTAATGTATTCAAAAGTTATTAGCATATTTGTAAATTTGGTTACAACTTTTGACCACAAGGTGGCGCTGCCTCAGAACTTTTTGTGTCCTATTAGGCCCAGGTCCCGAAGACACATATCGAGTTTCGTAACGATACGCCAATGTGTTTGTTAAATATAGCAATTTATGACAAAATTCAAAATGGCCGACCCTCAAAATGGCCGATATGGGAAAATTTGGTATCGCACGACTCGGCATGATGCACTGAATGTAACGAGACCAGTTTTATGATTTTTGGTCGAAGCGTTCAGAAGTTCTAAGAAAATATTTCACATTTTCATATCTCCAGACCACTAGGGGGCAGAGCGCCAAATCTCCGCAGGTAGCCTCAGACCATCATTGCCATAACACACACCAAGTTTGGTCAGAATACGCTAATGCGTTGCGGAGATATAGCCTCGCTTTTATTTCTGCTGCCATTTTGTCGAATTCTTTCGCAAGTTATTCGTAAACGGTTTGACAAATCAACTTTCTTTTAATAACTTTTTGTACACATAGTCTGGAGATGATGTGGTTCAATTTTCGTGAAAATCGGACAAACGGCCTAGGAGGAGTTCGAAAAAGTAGGTTTTTCTTAAAATTCAAAATGGCGGGAAAATTTTCATGACGGAAAATGACGTCATAGGGTGCATTCGAATCGTCTTGAGCCAAGGAATTAGTGGACGAAAGAATTTTGTTTCTAGGACATACGGTTCAAGAGTTATTTACGTAAACGTGAGTGCAAATTTGGACAGTTGGTGGCGCTAGAGACATTGAGTTAGAGACTTCAAATTTGCTCTGGTCAATGATTGGCTTGTCCTCTATCAGTGTGCCAAATTTTATCATTTTCCTGCAAACGGTTCTATGGCCTGCCATAGACTTCCATGGCGGAAGAAGAAGAAGAAGAAGAAGAAGAAGATGAATAATAATAATAAAGAACCGGAACGGAAACAATAGGTGCCTCCGCACCTTCGGTGCTTGGCCCCTAATAATAATAATAATAAATATAGCTGCTAGCAGCCATCACGGGGCCAAGCGCAAGGAGGGCATTAAATGTCATGCCGACATGGCTGGCATCATCAGACCAACGGCAGTAAGAATCTAAAGACATTTCAATATGACTTAAGTCTAAATGGCTGAAAAATCAACAATACGGTCTTTAGTAGTTCGATTTAATGGTTTATCACGTTCGACCAACAGGCAGCGCTGTAACCAAATTGTAGTGTCAATTCATGTGGTACATTGGGTAAATTGGGTAAACCATGGCTGACAGAGCACTAAAGTCATGTGTTTGTTAAACATAGCATCTTATAAGAAAAATCGAAATGGCAGACGCTCAAAATGCCCGATATGGGAATATTTGCTATCACAGGACTCGGCATGACCCACTGGATCTAAAGAGACCAGTTTCATGATTTTTGGCCAAAGGGTTCAGAAGTTATAAGCAAAAAAGTCAGTTTTTGATAACTCCTGACCACTAGGGGGCACAGCGCCAAAACTCTGCAGGTAGCCTCAAACCATGATTGACATAACACACACCTAGTTTGGTCAGAAAAGGCTAATGCATTGGGGAGATAAAGCCTCAATTTCATTTTGGCGACTTTTACCTCAGATTCTTTCGCGAGTTATTCGTAAACGGTTTGACGAATCAACTTTCTTTATATATCGTTTTGTCCACATTGTCGGGAGATGATGTGGTTCAATTTTCGTGAACATCGGACGAACGGCCTAGGAGGAGTTCGACAAAGTAGGTTTTTCATAAAATTCAAAATGGCGGGAAAATCTTCATGACGGAAAATGACGTCATAGGGTGCAATCGAATCGTCTTGAGCCAAGGAATCAGTGGACAAAAGAATTTTGTTTCTAGGACATACGGTTCAAAAGTTATTTACGTAAACGTGAGTGCAACTTTGGACAGTTGGTGGCGCTAGAGAGATTGAGTTAGAGACTTCAATTTTGCTATGGTCAATGATTGGACTCTCCTTTATCAGTGTGCCAACTTTTTTTCATTTTCCCGCTTACGGTTCTATGGGCTGTCATAGACTTCAATGGCAGAAGAAGAATAATAATAATAATAATAATAAGAACCGGAACAAAAACAATAGGTGCCTCCGCACCTTCGGTGCTTGGCCCCTAAATATAGCTGCTAGCAGCCATCACGGGGCCAAGCGCAAGGAGGGCATTAAATGTCATGCCGACATGGCTGGCATCATCAGACCAACGGCAGTAAGAATCTAAAGACACTTCAATATGACTTAAGTCTAAATGGCTGAAAAATCAACAACACGGTCTTTAGTAATTCGATTTAATGGTTTATCACGTTCAACCAACAGGCAGCGCTGTAATCAAATTGTAGTGTCAATTCATGTGGTACATTGAGAGTGTGGTGACATTGACACATGCAAAGTTTGCTTTCAATTGGGTAAACCATTGCTGACAGAGCACTAAAGTCATGTGTTTGTTAAACATAGCATCTTATAAGAAAAATCGAAATGGCAGACGCTCAAAATGGCCGATATGGGAAAATTTGGTATCACAGGGCTCGGCATGACCCACTGGATCTAAAGACAGCAGTTTCATGATTTTTAGACAAAGCGTTCAGGAGTTATAATCAAAAATGTCAGTTTTTTAATATCTCCTGACCACTAGGGGGCAGAGCGCCAAAACTCTGCAGGTAGCCTCAGACCATGATTGACATAACACACACCTAGTTTGGTCAGAAAACACTAATGCGTTGCGGAGATAAAGCCTCAATTTCATTTTTGCGACCATTACGTCGGATTCTTTCGCGAGTTATTCGTAAACGGTTTGACATATCAACTTTCTTTGGATAACTTTTTGTCATGATGGTCTGGAGATGATGTGGTTTAATTTTGGTGAAAATTGGACAAACGGTCTGGGAGGAGTTCGAAAAAGTAGGTTTTTAAAGAAAAACAACATGGTGGACAAGAAGTTTGGCCGACTATGACAAATTTGGTATCTGTGTTCTTGGTTTGACCCAAGGAACGTATAAAGATAATTTGTTTTACCATAGGTTAACGCACTCAAAAGTTATTAGCATATTTGTAAATTTGTTTATAACTTTTGACCACAAGGTGGTGCTGCCTCGAAACTTTTTGTGTTGTATCAGGCCCTGGTGCCGAAGACACATCTCGAGTTTCGTAACGATACGCCAATGTGTTTGTTAAATATAGCAATTTATGACAATATTCAAAATGGCCGACGCTCAAAATGGCCGATATGGAAAAATTTGGTATCGCACGACTCGGCATGATGCACTGAATCTAAAGAGACCAGTTTTATTATTTTTGGCCAAAGCGTTCAGAAGTTATAAGCAAATATTTAACTTTTTCATATCTCCTGACCACTAGGGGGCACAGCGCCAAAACTCTGCAGGTAGCCTCAGACCATGATTGACATAACACCCACCTAGTTTGGTCAGAAAACGCTAATGCGTTGCGGAGATAAAGCCTCAGTTTCATTTTTGCGACCATTACGTCGGATTCTTTCGCGAGTTATTCGAAAACGGTTTGACATATCAACTTTCTTTGGATAATTTTTTGTCAACATCGTCTGGAGATGATGTGGTTCAATTTTCGTGAAAATCGGACAAACGGCCTAGGAGGAGTTCGAAAAAGTAGGTTTTTCATAAAATTCAAAATGGCGGGAAAATTTTCATGACGGAAAATGACGTCATAGGGTGCAATCGAATCGTCTTGAGCCAAGGAATCAGTGGACATAAGAATTTTGTTTCTAGGTCATACGGTTCAAAAGTTATTAGCATAAACGTTAGTTCAACTTTGGACAGTTGGTGGCGCTAGAGATTTTGAGTTAGAGACTTCAAATTTGTTATGGTCAATGATTGGACTGTCCTTAATGAGTGTGCCAACTTTCATTATTTTCCCGCATACGGTTCTATGGCCTGCCATAGACTCCCATGGCGGAAGAAGAAGAAGATGAAGAATAATAATAAGAACCGGAACAGAAACAATAGGTGCCTTCGCACCTTCGGTGCTTGGCCCCTAAAAATTTTTGTCATGATGGTCTGAAGATGATGTGGTTCAATCTTGGTGAAAATTGGACAAACGGTCTGGGAGGAGTTCGAAAAAGTAGGTTTTTAAAGAAAAATAACATGGCAAATCGGAGGTTTGGCCGAATATGACATATTTGGTATCTATGGTCTCGGCTTGACCCAATGAACACATTAAGACCATTTGTTTTACAATAGGTTAACGTCATCAAAAGTTATTAGCATGTTTGTAAATTTTGTTATAACTTTTGACCACAAGGTGGCGCTGCCCCCAAACTTTTTGTGCCGTATCAAGGTTAGGTGCCGAAGACACATATTGAGTTTCGTAACGATACACCAATCCATTTGTTAAATATAGCAATTTATGACAATATTCAAAATGGCCGACGCTCTAAATGGCCGATATGGGAACATTTGGTATCGCACGACTCGGCATGATGCACTGAATCTAACGAGACCAGTTTTATGATTTTTGGACAAAGCGTTCAGGAGTTGTAAGGAAAAATGTCACTTTTTCATATCTCCTGACCACTAGGGGGCACAGCGCCAAAACTCTGCAGGTAGCCTCAGACCATGATTGACATAACACACACCGAGTTTGGTCAGAAAACGCTAATGCGTTGTGGAGATAGAGCCTCAAGTTCATTTTTGCGATCATTACGTCGGATTCTTTCGTGAGTTATTCATAAACGGTTTGACATTTCAACTTTCTTTGGATAACTTTTTGTCACCATGGTCTGGAGATGATGTGGTTCAATTTTCGTGAAAATCGGACAAACGGCCTAGGAGGAGTTCGAAAAAGTAGGTTTTTCATAAAATTCAAAATGGCGGGAAAATATTCATGACGGAAAATGACGTCATATGGTGCAATCGAATCGTCTTGAGCCAAGGAATCAGTTGACAAAAGAATTTTGTTTCTAGGACATACGGTTCAAAAGTTATTAACGTAAACGTGAGTGCAACTTTGGACAGTTGGTGGCGCTATAGAGATTGAGTTAGAGACTTCAATTTTGGTATGGTCAATGATTGGACTGTCCTTAATGAGTGTGCCAACTTTTTTTCATTTTCCCGTTTACGGTTCTATGGGCTGCCATAGACTCCCATGGCACAAGAAAAAGAATAATAAATATAGCTGCTAGCAGCCATCACGGGGCCAAGCGCAAGGAGGGCATTAAATGTCATGCCGACATGGCTGGCATCATCAGACCAACGGCAGTAAGAATCTAAAGAGATTTCAATATGACTTAAGTCTAAATGGCTGAAAAATCAACAATACGGTCTTTAGTATTTCGATTTAATGGTTTATCACATTCAACCAACAGGCAGCGCTGTAACCAAATTGTAGTGTCAATTCATGTGGTACATTGAGAGTGTGGTGACATTGACACATGCAAAGTTTGCTTTCAATTGGGTAAACCATTGCTGACAGACCACTAAAGTCATGTGTTTGTTAAACATAGCATCTTATAAGAAAAATCGAAATGGCAGACGCTCAAAATGGCCGATATGGGAATATTTGGTATCACAGGACTCGGCATGACCCACTGGATCTAAAGAGACCAGTTTCATGATTTTTGGACAAAGCGTTCAGGAGTTATAATCAAAAATGACAGTTTTTCATATCTCCTGACCAGTAGGGGGCAGAGCGCCAAAACTCTGCAGGTAGCCTCAGACCATAATTGACATAACACACACCTAGTTTGGTCAGAAAAGGCAAATGCATTACGGAGATAAAGCCTCAATTTCATTTTAGCGACTATTACCTCAGATTCTTTTGTGAGTTATTCGTAAATGGTTTGACGAACCAACTTCCTTTATATATCGTTTTGTCCACATTGTCTGGAGATGATGTGGTTCAATTTTCGTGAAAATCGGACGAACGGCCTAGGAGGAGTTCGAAAAAGTAGGTTTTTCATAAAATTCAAAATGGCGGGAAAATTTTCATGACGGAAAATGACGTCATAGGGTGCAATTGAATCGTCTTGAGCCAAGGAATCAGTGGACAAAAGAATTTTGTTTCTAGGACATACGGTTCAAAAGTTATTTACATAAACGTGAGTGCAACTTTGGACAGTTGGTGGCGCTTTAGAGATTGAGTTAGAGACTTCAATTTTGCTATGGTCAATGATTGGACTGTCCTTTATGAGTGTGCCAACTTTTTTTCATTTTCCCGCTTACGGTTCTATGGGCTGTCATAGACTTCAATGGCAGAAGAAGAATAATAATAATAATAATAATAAGAACCGGAACAAAAACAATAGGTGCCTCCGCACCTTCGGTGCTTGGCCCCTAATAATAATAAGAACCGGAACAAAAACAATAGGTGCCTCCGCACCTTCGGTGCTTGGCCCCTAAATAGCTGCTAGCAGCCATCACGGGGCCAAGCGCAAGGAGGGCATTAAATGTCATGCCGACATGGCTGGCATCATCAGACCAATGGCAGTAAGAATCTAAAGACATTTCAATATGACTTAAGTCTAAATGGCTGAAAAATCAACAATACGGTCTTTAGTAATTCGATTTAATGGTTTATCACATTCAACCAGCAGGCAGCGCTGTAACCAAATTGTAGTGTCAATTCATGTGGTACATTGAGAGTGTGGTGACATTGACACATGCAAAGTTTGCTTTCAATTGGGTAAACCATTGCTGACAGAGCACTAAAGTCATGTGTTTGTTAAACATAGAATCTTATAAGAAAAATCGAAATGGCAGACGCTCAAAATGGCCGATATGGGAAAATTTGGTATCACAGGACTCGGCATGACCCATTGGATCTAAAGAGACCAGTTTCATGATTTTTGGCCAAAGGGTTCAGGAGTTATAAGCAAAAAAGTCAGTTTTTTAATATCTCCTGACCACTAGGGGGCAGAGCGCCAAAACTCTGCAGGTAGCCTCAAACCATGATTGACATAACACACACCTAGTTTGGTCAGAAAAGGCTAATGCATTGGGGAGATAAAGCCTCAATTTCATTTTGGCGACTTTTACCTCAGATTCTTTCACGAGTTATTCGTAAACGGTTTGACGAATCAACTTTGTTTATATATCGTTTTGTCAACATTGTCAGGAGATGATGTGGTTCAATTTTCGTGAACATCGGACGAACGGCCTAGGAGGAGTTCGACAAAGTAGGTTTTTCATAAAATTCAAAATGGCGGGAAAATTTTCATGACGGAAAATGACGTCATAGGGTGCAATCGAATCGTCTTGAGCCAAGGAATCAGTGGACAAAAGAATTTTGTTTCTAGGACATACGGTTCAAAAGTTATTTACGTAAACGTGAGTGCAACTTTGGACAGTTGGTGGCGGTAGAGAGATTGAGTTAGAGACTTCAATTTTGCTATGGTCAATGATTAGACTCTCCTTTATGAGTGTGCCAACTTTTTTTCATTTTCCCGCTTACGGTTCTATGGGCTGTCATAGACTTCAATGGCAGAAGAAGAATAATAATAAATATAGCTGCTAGCAGCCATCACGGGGCCAAGCGCAAGGAGGGCATTAAATGTCATGCCGACATGGCTGGCATCATCAGACCAACAGCAGTAAGAATCTAAAGACATTTCAATATGACTTAAGTCTAAATGGCTGAAAAATCAACAATAGGGTCTTTAGTAATTCGATTTAATGGTTTATCACATTCAACCAACAGGCAGCGCTGTAACCACATTGTAGTGTCAATTCATGTGGTACATTGAGAGTGTGGTGACATTGACACATGCAAAGTTTGCTTTCAATTGGGTAAACCGTTGCTGACAGAGCACTAAAGTCATGTGTTTGTTAAACATAGAATCTTATAAGAAAAATCGAAATGGCAGACGCTCAAAATGGCCGATATGGGAAAATTTGGTATCACAGGACTCGGCATGACCCACTGGATCTAAAGAGACCAGTTTCATGATTTTTGGCCAAAGGGTTCAGGAGTTATAAGCAAAAAAGTCAGTTTTTTAATATCTCCTGACCACTAGGGGGCAGAGCGCCAAAACTCTGCAGGTAGCCTCAAACCATGATTGACATAACACACACCTAGTTTGGTCAGAAAAGGCTAATGCATTGGGGAGATAAAGCCTCAATTTCATTTTGGCGACTTTTACCTCAGATTCTTTCACGAGTTATTCGTAAACGGTTTGACGAATCAACTTTGTTTATATATCGTTTTGTCAACATTGTCAGGAGATGATGTGGTTCAATTTTCGTGAACATCGGACGAACGGCCTAGGAGGAGTTCGACAAAGTAGGTTTTTCATAAAATTCAAAATGGCGGGAAAATTTTCATGACGGAAAATGACGTCATAGGGTGCAATCGAATCGTCTTGAGCCAAGGAATCAGTGGACAAAAGAATTTTGTTTCTAGGACATACGGTTCAAAAGTTATTTACGTAAACGTGAGTGCAACTTTGGACAGTTGGTGGCGGTAGAGAGATTGAGTTAGAGACTTCAATTTTGCTATGGTCAATGATTAGACTCTCCTTTATGAGTGTGCCAACTTTTTTTCATTTTCCCGCTTACGGTTCTATGGGCTGTCATAGACTTCAATGGCAGAAGAAGAATAATAATAAATATAGCTGCTAGCAGCCATCACGGGGCCAAGCGCAAGGAGGGCATTAAATGTCATGCCGACATGACTGGCATCATCAGACCAACGGCAGTAAAAATCTAAAGACATTTCAATATGGCTTAAGTCTAAATGGCTGAAAAACCAACAATACGGTCTTTAGCAATTCGATTTAATGGTTTATCGCATTCAACCAACAGGCAGCGCTGTAACCAAATTGTAGTGTGTGGTACATTGAGAGTGTGGTGACATTGACACATGCAAAGTTTGCTTTCAATTGGGTAAACCATTGCTGACAGAGCACTAAAGTCATGTGTTTGTTAAACATAGCATCTTATAAGAAAAATCGAAATGGCAGACGCTCAAAATGGCCGATATGGGAATATTTGGTATCATAGGACTCGGCATGACCCACTGGATCTAAAGAGACCAGTTTCATGATTTTTGGCCAAAGGGTTCAGAAGTTATAAGCAAAAAAGTCAGTTTTTGATAACTCCTGACCACTAGGGGGCACAGCGCCAAAACTCTGCAGGTAGCCTCAAACCATGATTGACATAACACACACCTAGTTTGGTCAGAAAAGGCTAATGCATTGGGGAGATAAAGCCTCAATTTCATTTTGGCGACTTTTACCTCAGATTCTTTCACAAGTTATTCGTAAACGGTTTGACGAATCAACTTTGTTTATATATCGTTTTGTCCACATTGTCAGGAGATGATGTGGTTCAATTTTCGTGAACATCGGACGAACGGCCTAGGAGGAGTTCGACAAAGTAGGTTTTTCATAAAATTCAAAATGGCGGGAAAATTTTCATGACGGAAAATGACGTCATAGGGTGCAATCGAATCGTCTTGAGCCAAGGAATCAGTGGACAAAAGAATTTTGTTTCTAGGACATACGGTTCAAAAGTTATTTACGTAAACGTGAGTGCAACTTTGGACAGTTGGTGGCGGTAGAGAGATTGAGTTAGAGACTTCAATTTTGCTATGGTCAATGATTAGACTCTCCTTTATGAGTGTGCCAACTTTTTTTCATTTTCCCGCTTACGGTTCTATGGGCTGTCATAGACTTCAATGGCAGAAGAAGAATAATAATAATAATAATAATAAGAACCGGAACAAAAACAATAGGTGCCTCCGCACCTTCGGTGCTTGGCCCCTAATAAATATAGCTGCTAGCAGCCATCACGGGGCCAAGCGCAAGGAGGGCATTAAATGTCATGCCGACATGACTGGCATCATCAGACCAACGGCAGTAAAAATCTAAAGACATTTCAATATGACTTAAGTCTAAATGGCTGAAAAACCAACAATACGGTCTTTAGCAATTCGATTTAATGGTTTATCGCATTCAACCAACAGGCAGCGCTGTAACCAAATTGTAGTGTGTGGTACATTGAGAGTGTGGTGACATTGACACATGCAAAGTTTGCTTTCAACTGGGTAAACCATTGCTGACAGAGCACTAAAGTCATGTGTTTGTTAAACATAGCATCTTATAAGAAAAATCGAAATGGCAGACGCTCAAAATGGCCGATATGGGAATATTTGGTATCACAGGACTCGGCATGACCCACTGGATCTAAAGAGACCAGTTTCATGATTTTTGGCCAAAGGGTTCAGAAGTTATAAGCAAAAAAGTCAGTTTTTCATTACTCCTGACCACTAGGAGGCACAGCGCCAAAACTCTGCAAGCAGCCTCAGACAATGATTGACATAATACACACCTAGTTTGGTCAGAAAAGGCTAATGCATTGTGGAGATAAAGCCTCAATTTCATTTTGGCGACTTTTACCTCGGATTCTTTTGCGAGTTATTCGTAAACGGTTTGACGAATCAACTTTCTTTATATATCGTTTTGTTCACATTGTCTGGAGATGATGTGGTTCAATTTTCGTGATAATCAGACGAACGGCCTAGGAGGAGTTCGACAAAGTAGGTTTTTCAAAAAAATCAAAATGGCGGGAAAATTTTCATGACGGAAAATGACGTCATAGGGTGCAATCGAATCGTCTTGAGCCAAGGAATCAGTGGACAAAAGAATTTTGTTTCTAGGACATACGGTTCAAAAAGTTATTTACGTAAACGTGAGTGCAACTTTGGACGGTTGGTGGCGCTATAGAGATTGAGTTAGAGACTTCAATTTTGCTATGGTCAATGATTGGACTCTCCTTTATGAGTGTGCCAACTTTTTTTCATTTTCCCGCTTACGGTTCTATGGGCTGTCATAGACTTCAATGGCAGAAGAAGAATAATAATAATAATAAATATAGCTGCAAGCAGCCATGACGGGGCCAAGCATTAGGAGGGCATTAAATGTTATGCCGACATGGCTGGCAGCATCAGACCAACAGCAGTAAGCATCTAAAGACATACCAATATGACTTCAGTCTAAATGGCTGAAAAATCATCAATACGGTCTTTAGCAATTCAATGTAATGGTTTATCACGTTCGATAACTCAGCGCTGTAACCAAACTGATGTGTCAAATCATGTGGTATATCCAGAGTGAGGTGACAATGACACATGCAAAGTTTGGTGTCAATAGGGTAAAGCATTGCTGACATCCAGCTTTAAAGTCATGTGTTTGTTAAGCATAGCATTTCATGACAAAATTCTAAATAGCTGACGCTGAAAATGGCCGATATGGGAAAATTTGGTATCGCACGACTCGGCATGATGCCCTGAATCTAAAGACAGCAGTTTCATGATTTTTGGACAAAGCATTCAGGAGTTATAATCAAAAATGTCAGTATTTTATATCTCCTGACCACTAGGGGGCAGAGCGCCAAAACTCTGCAGGTAGCCTCAGATCATGATTGACATGACACACAGAAAGTTTGGTCAGAATACGCTAATGCGTTGCGGAGATATAGCCTCGCTTTATTTGGTGGCCATTTGGTCAAATTTGTTCGCAATTTTATCGAAACCTGTTTGACGAATCAACTTTATTTTAATAACTTTTTGTCAGCATGGTCTGAAGATGTTATGATTCAATTTTGGTGAAAATTGGACAAACGGTGTGGGAGGAGTTCGAAAAAGTAGGTTTTTAAAGAAAAACAACATGGCGGACAGGAAGTTTGGCCGACTATGACAAATTTGGTATCTGTGTTCTCGGTTTGACCCAAGGAACGTATAAAGACAACTTATTTTACCATAGGTTAACGTGTTCAAAAGTTATTAGCATTTTTGCAAATTTGTTTATAACTTTTGACCACAAGGTGGCGCTGCCTCGAAACTTTTTGTGTTGTATCAGGCCCAGATGCCGAAGACACATATCGAGTTTCGTAACGATACACCAATGTGTTTGTTAAATATAGCAATTTATGACAAAATTCAAAATGGCCGACCCTCAAAATGGCCGATATGGGAAAATTTGGTATTGCACGACTCGGCATGATGCCCTGAATCTAACGAGACCAGTTTTATGATTTTTGATCGAAGCGTTCAGAAGTTATAAGCAAATATTTCACTTTTTCATATCTCCAGACCACTAGGGGGCAGAGCGCCAAATCTCCGCAGGTAGCCTCAGACCATCATTGCCATAACACACACCAAGTTTGGTCAGAATACGCTAATGCGTTGCAGAGATAAAGCCTCGCTTTCATTTCTGCGGCCATTTTGTCGAATTCATTCGCAAGTTATTCGTAAACGGTTTGACAAATAAACTTTCTTTTAATAACTTTTTGTACGCATAGTCTGGAGATGATGTGGTTCAATTTTCGTGAAAATCGGACAAACGGCCTAGGAGGAGTTCGAAAAAGTAGGTTTTTCGTAAAATTCAAAATGGCGGGAAAATTTTCATGACGGAAAATGACGTCATAGGGTGCAATCGAATCGTCTTGAGCCAAGGAATTAGTGGACGAAAGAATTTTGTTTCTAGGACATACGGTTCAAGAGTTATTTACGTAAACGTGAGTGCAACTTTGGACAGTTGGTGGCGCTAGAGACATTGAGTTAGAGACTTCAAATTTGCTATGGTCAATGATTGGCTTGTCCTCTATCAGTGTGCCAAATTTTATCATTTTCCCGCAAACGGTTCTATGGCCTTACATAGACTTCCATGGCGGAAGAAGAAGAAGAAGAAGAAGAAGAAGATGAATAATAATAATAAAGAACCGGAACAATTACAATAGGTGCCTCCGCACCTTCGGTGCTTGGCCCCTAATAATAATAAGAACCGGAACAAAAACAATAGGTGCCTCCGCACCTTCGGTGCTTGGCCCCTAAATAGCTGCTAGCAGCCATCACGGGGCCAAGCGCAAGGAGGGCATTAAATGTCATGCCGACATGGCTGGCATCATCAGACCAATGGCAGTAAGAATCTAAAGACATTTCAATATGACTTAAGTCTAAATGGCTGAAAAATCAACAATACGGTCTTTAGTAATTCGATTTAATGGTTTATCACATTCAACCAGCAGGCAGCGCTGTAACCAAATTGTAGTGTCAATTCATGTGGTACATTGAGAGTGTGGTGACATTGACACATGCAAAGTTTGCTTTCAATTGGGTAAACCATTGCTGACAGAGCACTAAAGTCATGTGTTTGTTAAACATAGAATCTTATAAGAAAAATCGAAATGGCAGACGCTCAAAATGGCCGATATGGGAAAATTTGGTATCACAGGACTCGGCATGACCCATTGGATCTAAAGAGACCAGTTTCATGATTTTTGGCCAAAGGGTTCAGGAGTTATAAGCAAAAAAGTCAGTTTTTTAATATCTCCTGACCACTAGGGGGCAGAGCGCCAAAACTCTGCAGGTAGCCTCAAACCATGATTGACATAACACACACCTAGTTTGGTCAGAAAAGGCTAATGCATTGGGGAGATAAAGCCTCAATTTCATTTTGGCGACTTTTACCTCAGATTCTTTCACGAGTTATTCGTAAACGGTTTGACGAATCAACTTTGTTTATATATCGTTTTGTCAACATTGTCAGGAGATGATGTGGTTCAATTTTCGTGAACATCGGACGAACGGCCTAGGAGGAGTTCGACAAAGTAGGTTTTTCATAAAATTCAAAATGGCGGGAAAATTTTCATGACGGAAAATGACGTCATAGGGTGCAATCGAATCGTCTTGAGCCAAGGAATCAGTGGACAAAAGAATTTTGTTTCTAGGACATACGGTTCAAAAGTTATTTACGTAAACGTGAGTGCAACTTTGGACAGTTGGTGGCGGTAGAGAGATTGAGTTAGAGACTTCAATTTTGCTATGGTCAATGATTAGACTCTCCTTTATGAGTGTGCCAACTTTTTTTCATTTTCCCGCTTACGGTTCTATGGGCTGTCATAGACTTCAATGGCAGAAGAAGAATAATAATAATAACTAGCAGCCATCACGGGGCCAAGCGCAAGGAGGGCATTAAATGTCATGCCGACATGGCTGGCATCATCAGACCAACAGCAGTAAGAATCTAAAGACATTTCAATATGACTTAAGTCTAAATGGCTGAAAAATCAACAATAGGGTCTTTAGTAATTCGATTTAATGGTTTATCACATTCAACCAACAGGCAGCGCTGTAACCACATTGTAGTGTCAATTCATGTGGTACATTGAGAGTGTGGTGACATTGACACATGCAAAGTTTGCTTTCAATTGGGTAAACCGTTGCTGACAGAGCACTAAAGTCATGTGTTTGTTAAACATAGAATCTTATAAGAAAAATCGAAATGGCAGACGCTCAAAATGGCCGATATGGGAAAATTTGGTATCACAGGACTCGGCATGACCCACTGGATCTAAAGAGACCAGTTTCATGATTTTTGGCCAAAGGGTTCAGGAGTTATAAGCAAAAAAGTCAGTTTTTTAATATCTCCTGACCACTAGGGGGCAGAGCGCCAAAACTCTGCAGGTAGCCTCAAACCATGATTGACATAACACACACCTAGTTTGGTCAGAAAAGGCTAATGCATTGGGGAGATAAAGCCTCAATTTCATTTTGGCGACTTTTACCTCAGATTCTTTCACGAGTTATTCGTAAACGGTTTGACGAATCAACTTTGTTTATATATCGTTTTGTCAACATTGTCAGGAGATGATGTGGTTCAATTTTCGTGAACATCGGACGAACGGCCTAGGAGGAGTTCGACAAAGTAGGTTTTTCATAAAATTCAAAATGGCGGGAAAATTTTCATGACGGAAAATGACGTCATAGGGTGCAATCGAATCGTCTTGAGCCAAGGAATCAGTGGACAAAAGAATTTTGTTTCTAGGACATACGGTTCAAAAGTTATTTACGTAAACGTGAGTGCAACTTTGGACAGTTGGTGGCGGTAGAGAGATTGAGTTAGAGACTTCAATTTTGCTATGGTCAATGATTAGACTCTCCTTTATGAGTGTGCCAACTTTTTTTCATTTTCCCGCTTACGGTTCTATGGGCTGTCATAGACTTCAATGGCAGAAGAAGAATAATAATAATAATAATAATAAGAACCGGAACAAAAACAATAGGTGCCTCCGCACCTTCGGTGCTTGGCCCCTAATAATAAGAACCGGAACAAAAACAATAGGTGCCTCCGCACCTTCGGTGCTTGGCCCCTAAATATAGCTGCTAGCAGCCATCACGGGGCCAAGCGCAAGGAGGGCATTAAATGTCATGCCGACATGGCTGGCATCATCAGACCAACGGCAGTAAGAATCTAAAGACATTTCAATATGACTTAAGTCTAAATGGCTGAAAAATCAACAATACGGTCTTTAGTAGTTCGATTTAATGGTTTATCACGTTCGACCAACAGGCAGCGCTGTAACCAAATTGTAGTGTCAATTCATGTGGTACATTGGGTAAATTGGGTAAACCATGGCTGACAGAGCACTAAAGTCATGTGTTTGTTAAACATAGCATCTTATAAGAAAAATCGAAATGGCAGACGCTCAAAATGCCCGATATGGGAATATTTGCTATCACAGGACTCGGCATGACCCACTGGATCTAAAGAGACCAGTTTCATGATTTTTGGCCAAAGGGTTCAGAAGTTATAAGCAAAAAAGTCAGTTTTTGATAACTCCTGACCACTAGGGGGCACAGCGCCAAAACTCTGCAGGTAGCCTCAAACCATGATTGACATAACACACACCTAGTTTGGTCAGAAAAGGCTAATGCATTGGGGAGATAAAGCCTCAATTTCATTTTGGCGACTTTTACCTCAGATTCTTTCGCGAGTTATTCGTAAACGGTTTGACGAATCAACTTTCTTTATATATCGTTTTGTCCACATTGTCGGGAGATGATGTGGTTCAATTTTCGTGAACATCGGACGAACGGCCTAGGAGGAGTTCGACAAAGTAGGTTTTTCATAAAATTCAAAATGGCGGGAAAATCTTCATGACGGAAAATGACGTCATAGGGTGCAATCGAATCGTCTTGAGCCAAGGAATCAGTGGACAAAAGAATTTTGTTTCTAGGACATACGGTTCAAAAGTTATTTACGTAAACGTGAGTGCAACTTTGGACAGTTGGTGGCGCTAGAGAGATTGAGTTAGAGACTTCAATTTTGCTATGGTAAAATGCAATTTATAAGCATGGCGACGCTCAAAATGGCCGATATGGGAATATTTGGTATCACAGGACTCGGCATGACCCACTGGATCTAAAGAGACCAGTTTCATGATTTTTGGCCAAAGGGTTCAGAAGTTATAAGCAAAAAAGTCAGTTTTTGATAACTCCTGACCACTAGGGGGCACAGCGCCAAAACTCTGCAGGTAGCCTCAAACCATGATTGACATAACACACACCTAGTTTGGTCAGAAAAGGCTAATGCATTGGGGAGATAAAGCCTCAATTTCATTTTGGCGACTTTTACCTCAGATTCTTTCGCGAGTTATTCGTAAACGGTTTGACGAATCAACTTTCTTTATATATCGTTTTGTCCACATTGTCTGGAGATGATGTGGTTCAATTTTCGTGAACATCGGACGAACGGCCTAGGAGGAGTTCGACAAAGTAGGTTTTTCATAAAATTCAAAATGGCGGGAAAATTTTCATGACGGAAAATGACGTCATAGGGTGCAATCGAATCGTCTTGAGCCAAGGAATCAGTGGACAAAAGAATTTTGTTTCTAGGACATACGGTTCAAAAGTTATTTACGTAAACGTGAGTGCAACTTTGGACAGTTGGTGGCGCTAGAGAGATTGAGTTAGAGACTTCAATTTTGCTATGGTCAATGATTGGACTCTCCTTTATGAGTGTGCCAACTTTTTTTCATTTTCCCGCTTACGGTTCTATGGGCTGTCATAGACTTCAATGGCAGAAGAAGAATAATAATAATAATAAATATAGCTGCAAGCAGCCATGACGGGGCCAAGCACAAAGAAGGCATTAAATGTCATGCCGACATGGCTGGCAGCATCAGACCAACGGCAGGAAGCATCTAAAGACATTTCAATATGACTTCAGTCTAAATGGCTGAAAAATCATCAATACGGTCTATAGTAATTCGATTTAATGGTTTATCACGTTCGACCAACAGGCAGCGCTGTAACCAAACTGATATGTCAAATCACGTGGTTTATCCAGAGTGAGGTGACAATGACACATGCAAAGTTTGGTGTCAATAGGGTAAAGCATTGCTGACATCCAGCTTTAAAGTCATGTGTTTGTTAAGCATAGCATTTCATGACAAAATTCTAAATAGCTGACGCTGAAAATGGCCGATATGGGAAAATTTGGTATCGCAGGACTCGGCATGATGCACTGAATCTAAAGACAGCAGTTTCATGATTTTTGGACAAAGCGTTCAGGAGTTATAATCAAAAATGTCATTATTTTATATCTCCTGACCACTAGGGGGCAGAGCGCCAAAACTCTGCAGGTAGCCTCAGATCATGATTGACATGACACACAGAAAGTTTGGTCAGAATACGCTAATGCGTTGCGGAGATATAGCCTCGCTTTATTTGGTGGCAATTTGGTCAAATTCGTTCGCAATTTTATCGAAACCTGTTTGACAAATCAACTTTATTTTAATAACTTTTTGTCAGCATGGTCTGAAGATGTTATGATTCAATTTTGGTGAAAATTGGACAAACGGTGTGGGAGGAGTTCGAAAAAGTAGGTTTTTAAAGAAAAACAACATGGCGGACAGGAAGTTTGGCCGACTATGACAATTTTGGTATCTGTGTTCTCGGTTTGACCCAAGGAACGTATAAAGACAACTTATTTTACCATAGGTTAACGTGTTCAAAAGTTATTAGCATTTTTGGAAATTTGGTTATAACTTTTGACCACAAGGTGGCGCTGCCTCGAAATTTTTTGTGTTGTATCAGGCCCAGATGCCGAAGACACATATCGAGTTTCGTAACGATACGCCAATGTGTTTGTTAAATATAGCAATTTGTGACAAAATTCAAAATGGCCGACCCTCAAAATGGCCAATATGGGAAAATTTTGTATCGCACGACTCGGCATGATGCCCTGAATCTAACGAGACCAGTTTTATGATTTTTGGTCGAAGCGTTCAGAAGTTATAAGCAAATATTTCACTTTTTCATATCTCCAGACCACTAGGGGGCAGAGCGCCAAAACTCTGTAGGTAGCCTCAGACCATCATTGCCATAACACACACCAAGTTTGGTTAGAATACGCTAATGCGTTGCGGAGATAAAGCCTCGCTTTCATTTCTGCGGCCATTTTGTTGAATTCTTTCGCAAGTTATTCGTAAACGGTTTGACAAATCAACTTTCTTTTAATAACTTTTTGTATGCATAGTCTGGAGATGATGTGGTTCAATTTTCGTGAAAATCGGACCAACGGCCTAGGAGGAGTTCGAAAAAGTAGGTTTTTCGTAAAATTCAAAATGGCGGGAAAATTTTCATGACGGAAAATGACGTCATAGGGTGCAATCGAATCGTCTTGAGCCAAGGAATCAGTGGACGAAAGAATTTTGTTTCTAGGACATACGGTTCAAAAGTTATTTACGTAAACGTGAGTTCAAATTTGGACAGTTGGTGGCGCTAGAGACATTGAGTTAGAGACTTCAAATTTGCTATGGTCAATGATTGGCTTGTCCTTGATCAGTGTGCCAAATTTCATCATTTTCCCGCAAACGGTTCTATGGCCTGCCATAGACTTCCATGGCGGAAGAAGAAGAAGAAGAGGAATAATAAATATAGCTGCAAGCAGCCATGACGGGGCCAAGCACAAAGAAGGCATTAAATGTCATGCCGACATGGCTGGCAGCATCAGACCAACGGCAGGAAGCATCTAAAGACATTTCAATATGACTTCAGTCTAAATGGCTGAAAAATCATCAATACGGTCTATAGTAATTCGATTTAATGGTTTATCACGTTCGACCAACAGGCAGCGCTGTAACCAAACTGATATGTCAAATCACGTGGTTTATCCAGAGTGAGGTGACAATGACACATGCAAAGTTTGGTGTCAATAGGGTAAAGCATTGCTGACATCCAGCTTTAAAGTCATGTGTTTGTTAAGCACACTGAATCTAAAGACAGCAGTTTCATGATTTTTGGACAAAGCGTTCAGGAGTTATAATCAAAAATGTCATTATTTTATATCTCCTGACCACTAGGGGGCAGAGCGCCAAAACTCTGCAGGTAGCCTCAGATCATGATTGACATGACACACAGAAAGTTTGGTCAGAATACGCTAATGCGTTGCGGAGATATAGCCTCGCTTTATTTGGTGGCAATTTGGTCAAATTCGTTCGCAATTTTATCGAAACCTGTTTGACAAATCAACTTTATTTTAATAACTTTTTGTCAGCATGGTCTGAAGATGTTATGATTCAATTTTGGTGAAAATTGGACAAACGGTGTGGGAGGAGTTCGAAAAAGTAGGTTTTTAAAGAAAAACAACATGGCGGACAGGAAGTTTGGCCGACTATGACAATTTTGGTATCTGTGTTCTCGGTTTGACCCAAGGAACGTATAAAGACAACTTATTTTACCATAGGTTAACGTGTTCAAAAGTTATTAGCATTTTTGGAAATTTGGTTATAACTTTTGACCACAAGGTGGCGCTGCCTCGAAATTTTTTGTGTTGTATCAGGCCCAGATGCCGAAGACACATATCGAGTTTCGTAACGATACGCCAATGTGTTTGTTAAATATAGCAATTTGTGACAAAATTCAAAATGGCCGACCCTCAAAATGGCCAATATGGGAAAATTTTGTATCGCACGACTCGGCATGATGCCCTGAATCTAACGAGACCAGTTTTATGATTTTTGGTCGAAGCGTTCAGAAGTTATAAGCAAATATTTCACTTTTTCATATCTCCAGACCACTAGGGGGCAGAGCGCCAAAACTCTGTAGGTAGCCTCAGACCATCATTGCCATAACACACACCAAGTTTGGTTAGAATACGCTAATGCGTTGCGGAGATAAAGCCTCGCTTTCATTTCTGCGGCCATTTTGTTGAATTCTTTCGCAAGTTATTCGTAAACGGTTTGACAAATCAACTTTCTTTTAATAACTTTTTGTATGCATAGTCTGGAGATGATGTGGTTCAATTTTCGTGAAAATCGGACCAACGGCCTAGGAGGAGTTCGAAAAAGTAGGTTTTTCGTAAAATTCAAAATGGCGGGAAAATTTTCATGACGGAAAATGACGTCATAGGGTGCAATCGAATCGTCTTGAGCCAAGGAATCAGTGGACGAAAGAATTTTGTTTCTAGGACATACGGTTCAAAAGTTATTTACGTAAACGTGAGTTCAAATTTGGACAGTTGGTGGCGCTAGAGACATTGAGTTAGAGACTTCAAATTTGCTATGGTCAATGATTGGCTTGTCCTTGATCAGTGTGCCAAATTTCATCATTTTCCCGCAAACGGTTCTATGGCCTGCCATAGACTTCCATGGCGGAAGAAGAAGAAGAAGAGGAATAATAATAAAGAACCGGAACAAACACAATAGGTGCCTCCGCACCTTCGGTGCTTGGCCCCTAATAAAGAACCGGAACAAACACAATAGGTGCCTCCGCACCTTCGGTGCTTGGCCCCTAATAAGAACCGGAACAAAAACAATAGGTGCCTCCGCACCTTCGGTGCTTGGCCCCTAATAATAATAAGAACCGGAACAAAAACAATAGGTGCCTCCGCACCTTCGGTGCTTGGCCCCTAATAATAATAATAAGAACCGGAACAAAAACAATAGGTGCCTCCGCACCTTCGGTGCTTGGCCCCTAAATATAGCTGCTAGCAGCCATCACGGGGCCAAGCGCAAGGAGGGCATTAAATGTCATGCCGACATGACTGGCATCATCAGACCAACGGCAGTAAGAATCTAAAGACATTTCAATATGACTTAAGTCTAAATGGCTGAAAAACCAACAATACGGTCTTTAGCAATTCGATTTAATGGTTTATCGCATTCAACCAACAGGCAGCGCTGTAACCAAATTGTAGTGTGTGGTACATTGAGAGTGTGACAGCACTAAAGTCATGTGTTTGTTAAACATAGCATCTTATAAGAAAAATCGAAATGGCAGATGCTCAAAATGGCCGATATGGGAAAATGTGGTATCACAGGACTCGGCATGACCAACTGGATCTAAAGACAGCAGTTTCATGATTTTTAGACAAAGCGTTCAGGAGTTATAATCAAAAATGTCAGTTTTTTAATATCTCCTGACCACTAGGGGGCAGAGCGCCAAAACTCTGCAGGTAGCCTCAGACCATGATTGACATAACACACACCTAGTTTGGTCAGAAAAGGCTAATGCATTGCGGAGATAAAGCCTCAATTTCAATTTTGCGACCATTACGTCGGATTCTTTCGCGAGTTATTCGTAAACGGTTTGACATATCAACTTTCTTTGGATAACTTTTTGTCATGATGGTCTGGAGATGATGTGGTTCAATTTTGGTGAAAATTGGACAAACGGTCTGGGAGGAGTTCGAAAAAGTAGGTTTTTAAAGAAAAATAACATGGCAAATCGGAGGTTTGGCCGAATATAACATATTTGGTATCTATGGTCTCGGCTTGACCCAATGAACACATTAAGACCATTTGTTTTACAATAGGTTAACGTCATCAAAAGTTATTAGCATATTTGTAAATTTGGTTATAACTTTTGACCACAAGGTGGCGCTGCCCCCAAACTTTTTGTGCCGTATCAAGATTAGGTGCCGAAGACACATATTGAGTTTCGTAACGATACGCCAATCCATTTGTTAAATATAGCAATTTATGACAATATTCAAAATGGCCGACGCTCTAAATGGCCGATATGGGAAAATTTGGTATCGCACGACTCGGCATGATGCACTGAATCTAACGAGACCAGTTTTATGATTTTTGGACAAAGCGTTCAGGAGTTGTAAGGAAAAATGTCACTTTTTCATATCTCCTGACCACTAGGGGGCACAGCGCCAAAACTCTGCAGGTAGCCTCAGACCATGATTGACATAACACACACCGAGTTTGGTCAGAAAACGCTAATGCGTTGTGGAGATAGAGCCTCAAGTTCATTTTTGCGATCATTACGTCGGATTCTTTCGTGAGTTATTCGTAAACGGTTTGACATTTCAACTTTCTTTGGATAACTTTTTGTCAGCATGGTCTGGAGATGATGTGGTTCAATTTTCGTGAAAATCGGACAAACGGCCTAGGAGGAGTTCGAAAAAGTAGGTTTTTCATAAAATTCAAAATGGCGGGAAAATATTCATGACGGAAAATGACGTCATAGGGTGCAATCGAATCGTCTTGAGCCAAGGAATCAGTTGACAAAAGAATTTTGTTTCTAGGACATACGGTTCAAAAGTTATTTACGTAAACGTGAGTGCAACTTTGGACAGTTGGTGGCGCTATAGAGATTGAGTTAGAGACTTCAATTTTGCTATGGTCAATGATTGGACTGTCCTTTATGAGTGTGCCAACTTTTTTTCATTTTCCCGTTTACGGTTCTATGGGCTGCCATAGACTCCCATGGCACAAGAAAAAGAATAATAAATATAGCTGCTAGCAGCCATCACGGGGCCAAGCGCAAGGAGGGCATTAAATGTCATGCCGACATGACTGGCATCATCAGACCAACGGCAGTAAAAATCTAAAGACATTTCAATATGGCTTAAGTCTAAATGGCTGAAAAACCAACAATACGGTCTTTAGCAATTCGATTTAATGGTTTATCGCATTCAACCAACAGGCAGCGCTGTAACCAAATTGTAGTGTGTGGTACATTGAGAGTGTGGTGACATTGACACATGCAAAGTTTGCTTTCAATTGGGTAAACCATTGCTGACAGAGCACTAAAGTCATGTGTTTGTTAAACATAGCATCTTATAAGAAAAATCGAAATGGCAGACGCTCAAAATGGCCGATATGGGAATATTTGGTATCATAGGACTCGGCATGACCCACTGGATCTAAAGAGACCAGTTTCATGATTTTTGGCCAAAGGGTTCAGAAGTTATAAGCAAAAAAGTCAGTTTTTGATAACTCCTGACCACTAGGGGGCACAGCGCCAAAACTCTGCAGGTAGCCTCAAACCATGATTGACATAACACACACCTAGTTTGGTCAGAAAAGGCTAATGCATTGGGGAGATAAAGCCTCAATTTCATTTTGGCGACTTTTACCTCAGATTCTTTCACAAGTTATTCGTAAACGGTTTGACGAATCAACTTTGTTTATATATCGTTTTGTCCACATTGTCAGGAGATGATGTGG
Source organism: Rhodeus uyekii (assembly GCA_037043235.1). Taxonomy (NCBI): domain Eukaryota; kingdom Metazoa; phylum Chordata; class Actinopteri; order Cypriniformes; family Acheilognathidae; genus Rhodeus; species Rhodeus uyekii. Next base: position 72,651 of record JAWRVZ010000772.1, read on the forward strand.
TTCAATTTTCGTGAACATCGGACGAACGGCCTAGGAGGAGTTCGACAAAGTAGGTTTTTCATAAAATTCAAAATGGCGGGAAAATTTTCATGACGGAAAATGACGTCATAGGGTGCAATCGAATCGTCTTGAGCCAAGGAATCAGTGGACAAAAGAATTTTGTTTCTAGGACATACGGTTCAAAAGTTATTTACGTAAACGTGAGTGCAACTTTGGACAGTTGGTGGCGGTAGAGAGATTGAGTTAGAGACTTCAATTTTGCTATGGTCAATGATTAGACTCTCCTTTATGAGTGTGCCAACTTTTTTTCATTTTCCCGCTTACGGTTCTATGGGCTGTCATAGACTTCAATGGCAGAAGAAGAATAATAATAATAATAAATATAGCTGCTAGCAGCCATCACGGGGCCAAGCGCAAGGAGGGCATTATATGTCATGCCGACATGACTGGCATCATCAGACCAACGGCAGTAAAAATCTAAAGACATTTCAATATGACTTAAGTCTAAATGGCTGAAAAACCAACAATACGGTCTTTAGCAATTCGATTTAATGGTTTATCGCATTCAACCAACAGGCAGCGCTGTAACCAAATTGTAGTGTGTGGTACATTGAGAGTGTGGTGACATTGACACATGCAAAGTTTGCTTTCAATTGGGTAAACCATTCCTGACAGAGCACTAAAGTCAAGTGTTTGTTAAACATTGCATCTTATAAGAAAAATCGAAATGGCAGACGCTCAAAATGGCCGATATGGGAATATTTGGTATCACAGGACTCGGCATGACCCACTGGATCTAAAGAGACCAGTTTCATGATTTTTGGCCAAAGGGTTCAGAAGTTATAAGCAAAAAAGTCAGTTTTTGATAACTCCTGACCACTAGGGGGCACAGCGCCAAAACTCTGCAGGTAGCCTCAAACCATGATTGACATAACACACACCTAGTTTGGTCAGAAAAGGCTAATGCATTGGGGAGATAAAGCCTCAATTTCATTTTGGCGACTTTTACCTCAGATTCTTTCGCGAGTTATTCGTAAACGGTTTGTCGAATCAACTTTCTTTATATATCGTTATGTCCACATTGTCGGGAGATGATGTGGTTCAATTTTCGTGAACATCGGACGAACGGCCTAGGAGGAGTTCGACAAAGTAGGTTTTTCATAAAATTCAAAATGGCGGGAAAATTTTCATGACGGAAAATGACGTCATAGGGTGCAATCGAATCGTCTTGAGCCAAGGAATCAGTGGACAAAAGAATTCTGTTTCTAGGACATACGGTGCAAAAGTTATTTACGTAAACGTGAGTGCAACTTTGGACAGTTGGTGGCGCTAGAGAGATTGAGTTAGAGACTTCAATTTTGCTATGGTCAATGATTGGACTCTCCTTTATGAGTGTGCCAACTTTTTTTCATTTTCCCGCTTACGGTTCTATGGGCTGTCATAGACTTCAATGGCAGAAGAAGAATAATAATAATAATAATAATAAGAACCGGAACAAAAACAATAGGTGCCTCCGCACCTTCGGTGCTTGGCCCCTAAATATAGCTGCTAGCAGCCATCACGGGGCCAAGCGCAAGGAGGGCATTAAATGTCATGCCGACATGGCTGGCATCATCAGACCAACGGCAGTAAGAATCTAAAGAGATTTCAATATGACTTAAGTCTAAATGGCTGAAAAATCAACAATACGGTCTTTAGTATTTCGATTTAATGGTTTATCACATTCAACCAACAGGCAGCGCTGTAACCAAATTGTAGTGTCAATTCATGTGGTACATTGAGAGTGTGGTGACATTGACACATGCAAAGTTTGCTTTCAATTGGGTAAACCATTGCTGACAGACCACTAAAGTCATGTGTTTGTTAAACATAGCATCTTATAAGAAAAATCGAAATGGCAGACGCTCAAAATGGCCGATATGGGAATATTTGGTATCACAGGACTCGGCATGACCCACTGGATCTAAAGAGACCAGTTTCATGATTTTTGGACAAAGCGTTCAGGAGTTATAATCAAAAATGACAGTTTTTCATATCTCCTGACCAGTAGGGGGCAGAGCGCCAAAACTCTGCAGGTAGCCTCAGACCATAATTGACATAACACACACCTAGTTTGGTCAGAAAAGGCAAATGCATTACGGAGATAAAGCCTCAATTTCATTTTAGCGACTATTACCTCAGATTCTTTTGTGAGTTATTCGTAAATGGTTTGACGAACCAACTTCCTTTATATATCGTTTTGTCCACATTGTCTGGAGATGATGTGGTTCAATTTTCGTGAAAATCGGACGAACGGCCTAGGAGGAGTTCGAAAAAGTAGGTTTTTCATAAAATTCAAAATGGCGGGAAAATTTTCATGACGGAAAATGACGTCATAGGGTGCAATTGAATCGTCTTGAGCCAAGGAATCAGTGGACAAAAGAATTTTGTTTCTAGGACATACGGTTCAAAAGTTATTTACATAAACGTGAGTGCAACTTTGGACAGTTGGTGGCGCTTTAGAGATTGAGTTAGAGACTTCAATTTTGCTATGGTCAATGATTGGACTGTCCTTTATGAGTGTGCCAACTTTTTTTCATTTTCCCGCTTACGGTTCTATGGGCTGTCATAGACTTCAATGGCAGAAGAAGAATAATAATAATAAATATAGCTGCTAGCAGCCATCACGGGGCCAAGCGCAAGGAGGGCATTACATGTCATGCCGACATGGCTTGCATCATCAGACCAACGGCAGTAAGAATCTAAAGACATTTCAATATGACTTAAGTCTAAATGGCTGAAAAATCAACAATACGGTCTTTAGTATTTCGATTTAATGGTTTATCACATTCAACCAACAGGCAGCGCTGTAACCAAATTGTAGTGTCAATTCATGTGGTACATTGAGAGTGTGGTGACTGACACATGCAAAGTTTGCTTTCAATTGGGTAAACCATTGCTGACAGAGCACTAAAGTCATGTGTTTGTTAAACTTAGCATCTTATAAGAAAAATCGAAATGGCAGACGCTCAAAATGGCCGATATGGGAATATTTGGTATCACAGGACTCGGCATGACCCACTGGATCTAAAGAGACCAGTTTCATGTTTTTTGGCCAAAGGGTTCAGAAGTTATAAGCAAAAAAGTCAGTTTTTCATAACTCCTGACCACTAGGGGGCAGAGCGCCAAAACTCTGCAGGTAGCCTCAGACCATGATTGACATAACACACACCTAGTTTGGTCAGAAAAGACTAATGCATTGCGGAGATAAAGCCTCAGTTTCAATTTGGCGACTTTTACCTCGGATTCTTTCGCGAGTTATTCGTAAACGGTTTGTCGAATCAACTTTCTTTATATATCGTTTTGTCCACATTGTCGGGAGATGATGTGGTTCAATTTTCGTGAAGATCGGACGAACGGCCTAGGAGGAGTTCGACAAAGTAGGTTTTTCATAAAATTCAAAATGGCGGGAAAATTTTCATGACGGAAAATGACGTCATAGGGTGCAATCGAATCGTCTTGAGCCAAGGAATCAGTGGACAAAAGAATTTTGTTTCTAGGACATACGGTTCAAAAGTTATTTACGTAAACGTGAGTGCAACTTTGGACGGTTGGTGGCGCTATAGAGATTGAGTTAGAGACTTCAATTTTGCTATGGTCAATGATTGGACTCTCCTTTATGAGTGTGCCAACTTTTTTTCATTTTCCCGCTTACGGTTCTATGGGCTGTCATAGACTTCAATGGCAGAAGAAGAATAATAATAAATATAGCTGCTAGCAGCCATCACGGGGCCAAGCGCAAGGAGGGCATTAAATGTCATGCCGACATGGCTGGCATCATCAGACCAACGGCAGTAAGAATCTAAAGAGATTTCAATATGACTT
>JAWRVZ010000773.1:0-20000 GCA_037043235.1 Rhodeus uyekii
CCATCGTCACTATGATCACTATGATCACCATCGTCACTATGATCGCCATCGTCACTATGATCGCCATCGTCACTATGATCCCCATCGTCACTATGATCGCCATCGTCACTATGATCGCCATCGACATCGTCACTATGATCACCATCGTCACTATGATCGCCATCGTCACTATGATCCCCATCGTCACTATGATCCCCATCGTCACTATGATCGCCATCGTCACTTTGATCGCCATCGTCACTATGATCGACATCGTCACTATGATCGCCATCGTCACTATGATCGCCATCGTCACTATGATCACCATCACCATCACCATCGTCACTATGATCACCATCGACATCGTCACTATGATCACCATCGTCACTATGATCGCCATCGTCACTATGATCCCCATCGTCACTATGATCCCCATCGTCACTATGATCGCCATCGTCACTATGATCGACATCGTCACTATGATCACCATCACCATCGTCACTATGATCACCATCGTCACTATGATCACCATCACCATCGTCACTATGATCCCCATCGTCACTATGATCCCCATCGTCACTATGATCCCCATCGTCACTATGATCGCCATCGCCATCGTCACTATGATCGCCATCACCATCGTCACTATGATCACCATCGTCACTATGATCACCATCACCATCGTCACTATGATCACCATCGTCACTATGATCACCATCGTCACTATGATCACCATCGTCACTATGATCACCATCGTCACTATGATCGCCATCGTCACTATGATCACTATCATCACTATGATCACTATGATCACCATCACCATCGTCACTATGATCCCCATCGTCACTATGATCGCCATCGTCACTATGATCGCCATCGTCACTATGATCGCCATCGTCACTATGATCGCCATCGTCACTATGATCGACATCGTCACTATGATCGACATCGTCACTATGATCGACATCGTCACTATGATCACCATCACCATGATCACCATCACCATCGTCACTATGATCACCATCGTCACTATGATCACCATCACCATCGTCACTATGATCACCATCGTCACTATGATCCCCATCGTCACTATGATCGCCATCGTCACTATGATCGCCATCGTCACTATGATCGCCATCGTCACTATGATCGCCATCGTCACTATGATCGCCATCGTCACTATGATCACCATCGTCACTATGATCACCATCGTCACTATGATCACCATCGTCACTATGATCGCCATCGTCACTATGATCACTATCATCACTATGATCACTATGATCACCATCACCATCGTCACTATGATCACCATAGACATCGTCACTATGATCACCAACGTCACTATGATCGACATCGTCACTATGATCGACATCGTCACTATGATCGCCATCGTCACTATGATCACTATCATCACTATCATCACTATGATCACTATGATCACCATCACCATCGTCACTATGATCACCATAGACATCGTCACTATGATCACCAACGTCACTATGATCGCCAACGTCACTATGATCGCCATCGTCACTATGATCGCCATCGTCACTATGATCGCCATCGTCACTATGATCGACATCGTCACTATGATCGACATCGTCACTATGATCGACATCGTCACTATGATCGACATCGTCACTATGATCGACATCGTCACTATGATCGACATCGTCACTATGATCGACATCGTCACTATGATCACCATCGTCACTATGATCACCATCGTCACTATGATCACCATCGTCACTATGATCACCATCGTCACAATGATCACCATCGTCACTACGATCACCATCACCATCATCACTATGATCCCCATCACCATCATCACTATGATCACCATCACCATCATCACTATGATCACCATCGTCACTATGATCGCCATCGTCACTATGATCACTATGATCACCATCACCATCGTCACTATGATCGACATCGTCACTATGATCGACATCGTCACTATGATCACTATGATCACCATCACCATCGACATCGTCACTATGATCACCATCGTCACTATGATCGACATCGTCACTATGATCACCATCACCATCGTCACTATGATCGACATCGTCACTATGATCGACATCGTCACTATGATCGACATCGTCACTATGATCGACATCGTCACTATGATCACCATCGTCACTATGATCACCATCGTCACTATGATCACCATCGTCACTATGATCACCATCGACATCGTCACTATGATCACCATCGTCACTATGATCACTATGATCACCATCACCATCGACATCGTCACTATGATCACCATCGTCACTATGATCGACATCGTCACTATGATCGACATCGTCACTATGATCGACATCGTCACTATGATCGACATCGTCACTACGATCACCATCACCATCATCACTATGATCCCCATCACCATCATCACTATGATCACCATCACCATCATCACTATGATCACCATCGTCACTATGATCGCCATCGTCACTATGATCACTATGATCACCATCACCATCGTCACTATGATCGACATCGTCACTATGATCGACATCGTCACTATGATCACTATGATCACCATCACCATCGACATCGTCACTATGATCACCATCGTCACTATGATCGACATCGTCACTATGATCACCATCACCATCGTCACTATGATCGACATCGTCACTATGATCGACATCGTCACTATGATCGACATCGTCACTATGATCGACATCGTCACTATGATCACCATCGTCACTATGATCGACATCGTCACTATGATCGACATCGTCACTATGATCGACATCGTCACTATGATCGACATCGTCACTATGATCGACATCGTCACTATGATCACCATCGTCACTATGATCACCATCGTCACTATGATCACCATCGTCACTATGATCACCATCGACATCGTCACTATGATCACCATCGTCACTATGATCACTATGGTCACCATCACCATCGACATCGTCACTATGATCACCATCGTCACTATGATCGACATCGTCACTATGATCACCATCACCATCGTCACTATGATCGACATCGTCACTATGATCGACATCGTCACTATGATCGACATCGTCACTATGATCGACATCGTCACTATGATCGACATCGTCACTATGATCGACATCGTCACTATGATCGACATCGTCACTATGATCGACATCGTCACTATGATCGACATCGTCACTATGATCGACATCGTCACTATGATCGACATCGTCACTATGATCGACATCGTCACTATGATCGACATCGTCACTATGATCACCATCGTCACTATGATCACCATCGTCACTATGATCACCATCGTCACTATGATCACCATCGACATCGTCACTATGATCGACATCGTCACTATGATCGACATCGTCACTATGATCGACATCGTCACTATGATCGACATCGTCACTATGATCGACATCGTCACTATGATCGACATCGTCACTATGATCGACATCGTCACTATGATCGACATCGTCACTATGATCACCATCACCATGATCACCATCACCATCGTCACTATGATCACCATCGTCACTATGATCACCATCACCATCGTCACTATGATCACCATCGTCACTATGATCCCCATCGTCACTATGATCGCCATCGTCACTATGATCGCCATCGTCACTATGATCGCCATCGTCACTATGATCGCCATCGTCACTATGATCACCATCGTCACTATGATCACCATCGTCACTATGATCACCATCGTCACTATGATCACCATCGTCACTATGATCGCCATCGTCACTATGATCACTATCATCACTATGATCACTATGATCACCATCACCATCGTCACTATGATCACCATAGACATCGTCACTATGATCACCAACGTCACTATGATCGACATCGTCACTATGATCGACATCGTCACTATGATCGCCATCGTCACTATGATCACTATCATCACTATCATCACTATGATCACTATGATCACCATCACCATCGTCACTATGATCACCATAGACATCGTCACTATGATCACCAACGTCACTATGATCGCCAACGTCACTATGATCGCCATCGTCACTATGATCGCCATCGTCACTATGATCGCCATCGTCACTATGATCGACATCGTCACTATGATCGACATCGTCACTATGATCGACATCGTCACTATGATCGACATCGTCACTATGATCGACATCGTCACTATGATCGACATCGTCACTATGATCGACATCGTCACTATGATCACCATCGTCACTATGATCACCATCGTCACTATGATCACCATCGTCACTATGATCACCATCGTCACAATGATCACCATCGTCACTACGATCACCATCACCATCATCACTATGATCCCCATCACCATCATCACTATGATCACCATCACCATCATCACTATGATCACCATCGTCACTATGATCGCCATCGTCACTATGATCACTATGATCACCATCACCATCGTCACTATGATCGACATCGTCACTATGATCGACATCGTCACTATGATCACTATGATCACCATCACCATCGACATCGTCACTATGATCACCATCGTCACTATGATCGACATCGTCACTATGATCACCATCACCATCGTCACTATGATCGACATCGTCACTATGATCGACATCGTCACTATGATCGACATCGTCACTATGATCGACATCGTCACTATGATCACCATCGTCACTATGATCACCATCGTCACTATGATCACCATCGTCACTATGATCACCATCGTCACTATGATCACCATCGACATCGTCACTATGATCACCATCGTCACTATGATCACTATGATCACCATCACCATCGACATCGTCACTATGATCACCATCGTCACTATGATCGACATCGTCACTATGATCGACATCGTCACTATGATCGACATCGTCACTATGATCGACATCGTCACTACGATCACCATCACCATCATCACTATGATCCCCATCACCATCATCACTATGATCACCATCACCATCATCACTATGATCACCATCGTCACTATGATCGCCATCGTCACTATGATCACTATGATCACCATCACCATCGTCACTATGATCGACATCGTCACTATGATCGACATCGTCACTATGATCACTATGATCACCATCACCATCGACATCGTCACTATGATCACCATCGTCACTATGATCGACATCGTCACTATGATCACCATCACCATCGTCACTATGATCGACATCGTCACTATGATCGACATCGTCACTATGATCGACATCGTCACTATGATCGACATCGTCACTATGATCACCATCGTCACTATGATCGACATCGTCACTATGATCGACATCGTCACTATGATCGACATCGTCACTATGATCGACATCGTCACTATGATCGACATCGTCACTATGATCACCATCGTCACTATGATCACCATCGTCACTATGATCACCATCGTCACTATGATCACCATCGACATCGTCACTATGATCACCATCGTCACTATGATCACTATGGTCACCATCACCATCGACATCGTCACTATGATCACCATCGTCACTATGATCGACATCGTCACTATGATCACCATCACCATCGTCACTATGATCGACATCGTCACTATGATCGACATCGTCACTATGATCGACATCGTCACTATGATCGACATCGTCACTATGATCGACATCGTCACTATGATCGACATCGTCACTATGATCGACATCGTCACTATGATCGACATCGTCACTATGATCGACATCGTCACTATGATCGACATCGTCACTATGATCGACATCGTCACTATGATCGACATCGTCACTATGATCGACATCGTCACTATGATCACCATCGTCACTATGATCACCATCGTCACTATGATCACCATCGACATCGTCACTATGATCGACATCGTCACTATGATCGACATCGTCACTATGATCGACATCGTCACTATGATCGACATCGTCACTATGATCGACATCGTCACTATGATCGACATCGTCACTATGATCGACATCGTCACTATGATCGACATCGTCACTATGATCGACATCGTCACTATGATCACCATCACCATGATCACCATCACCATCGTCACTATGATCACCATCGTCACTATGATCACCATCACCATCGTCACTATGATCACCATCGTCACTATGATCCCCATCGTCACTATGATCGCCATCGTCACTATGATCGCCATCGTCACTATGATCGCCATCGTCACTATGATCGCCATCGTCACTATGATCACCATCGTCACTATGATCACCATCGTCACTATGATCACCATCGTCACTATGATCACCATCGTCACTATGATCGCCATCGTCACTATGATCACTATCATCACTATGATCACTATGATCACCATCACCATCGTCACTATGATCACCATAGACATCGTCACTATGATCACCAACGTCACTATGATCGACATCGTCACTATGATCGACATCGTCACTATGATCGCCATCGTCACTATGATCACTATCATCACTATCATCACTATGATCACTATGATCACCATCACCATCGTCACTATGATCACCATAGACATCGTCACTATGATCACCAACGTCACTATGATCGCCAACGTCACTATGATCGCCATCGTCACTATGATCGCCATCGTCACTATGATCGCCATCGTCACTATGATCGCCATCGTCACTATGATCACCATCACCATCGTCACTATGATCACCATCGACATCGTCACTATGATCGACATCGTCACTATGATCGACATCGTCACTATGATCGACATCGTCACTATGATCGACATCGTCACTATGATCGACATCGTCACTATGATCGACATCGTCACTATGATCGACATCGTCACTATGATCACCATCGTCACTATGATCACCATCGTCACTATGATCACCATCGTCACTATGATCACCATCGTCACAATGATCACCATCGTCACTACGATCACCATCACCATCATCACTATGATCCCCATCACCATCATCACTATGATCACCATCACCATCATCACTATGATCACCATCGTCACTATGATCGCCATCGTCACTATGATCACTATGATCACCATCACCATCGTCACTATGATCGACATCGTCACTATGATCGACATCGTCACTATGATCACTATGATCACCATCACCATCGACATCGTCACTATGATCACCATCGTCACTATGATCGACATCGTCACTATGATCACCATCACCATCGTCACTATGATCGACATCGTCACTATGATCGACATCGTCACTATGATCGACATCGTCACTATGATCGACATCGTCACTATGATCGACATCGTCACTATGATCACCATCGTCACTATGATCACCATCGTCACTATGATCACCATCGTCACTATGATCACCATCGACATCGTCACTATGATCACCATCGTCACTATGATCACCATCACCATCGACATCGTCACTATGATCACCATCGTCACTATGATCGACATCGTCACTATGATCACCATCACCATCGTCACTACGATCGACATCGTCACTACGATCGACATCGTCACTACGATCGACATCGTCACTACGATCGACATCGTCACTACGATCGACATCGTCACTACGATCGACATCGTCACTACGATCGACATCGTCACTACGATCGACATCGTCACTACGATCGACATCGTCACTACGATCGACATCGTCACTACGATCGACATCGTCACTACGATCGACATCGTCACTACGATCGACATCGTCACTACGATCGACATCGTCACTACGATCGACATCGTCACTACGATCGACATCGTCACTACGATCGACATCGTCACTACGATCGACATCGTCACTACGATCGACATCGTCACTACGATCGACATCGTCACTACGATCGACATCGTCACTACGATCACCATCGTCACTACGATCACCATCGTCACTACGATCACCATCGTCACTATGATCACCATCGTCACTATGATCACCATCGACATCGTCACTATGATCACCATCGTCACTATGATCGACATCGTCACTATGATCGACATCGTCACTATGATCGACATCGTCACTATGATCGACATCGTCACTATGATCGACATCGTCACTATGATCGACATCGTCACTATGATCGACATCGTCACTATGATCGACATCGTCACTATGATCGACATCGTCACTATGATCGACATCGTCACTATGATCGACATCGTCACTATGATCGACATCGTCACTATGATCGACATCGTCACTATGATCGACATCGTCACTATGATCGACATCGTCACTATGATCACCATCGTCACTATGATCACCATCGTCACTATGATCACCATCGTCACTATGATCACCATCGTCACTATGATCACCATCGACATCGTCACTATGATCACCATCGTCACTATGATCGACATCGTCACTATGATCGACATCGTCACTATGATCGACATCGTCACTATGATCGACATCGTCACTATGATCGACATCGTCACTATGATCGACATCGTCACTATGATCGACATCGTCACTATGATCGACATCGTCACTATGATCACCATCGTCACTATGATCACCATCGTCACTATGATCACCATCGACATCGTCACTATGATCACCATCGTCACTATGATCGACATCGTCACTATGATCGACATCGTCACTATGATCGACATCGTCACTATGATCGACATCGTCACTATGATCGACATCGTCACTATGATCGACATCGTCACTATGATCGACATCGTCACTATGATCGACATCGTCACTATGATCGACATCGTCACTATGATCACCATCGTCACTATGATCACCATCGTCACTATGATCACCATCGACATCGTCACTATGATCGACATCGTCACTATGATCGACATCGTCACTATGATCGACATCGTCACTATGATCGACATCGTCACTATGATCGACATCGTCACTATGATCGACATCGTCACTATGATCGACATCGTCACTATGATCGACATCGTCACTATGATCGACATCGTCACTATGATCACCATCGTCACTATGATCACCATCGTCACTATGATCACCATCGTCACTATGATCACCATCGTCACAATGATCACCATCGTCACTACGATCACCATCACCATCATCACTATGATCCCCATCACCATCATCACTATGATCACCATCGTCACTATGATCGCCATCGTCACTATGATCACTATGATCACCATCACCATCGTCACTATGATCGACATCGTCACTATGATCACTATGATCACCATCACCATCGACATCGTCACTATGATCACCATCGTCACTATGATCACCATCGTCACTATGATCACCATCGTCACAATGATCACCATCGTCACTACGATCACCATCACCATCATCACTATGATCCCCATCACCATCATCACTATGATCGCCATCGTCACTATGATCACTATGATCACCATCACCATCGTCACTATGATCGACATCGTCACTATGATCACTATGATCACTATGATCACCATCACCATCGACACTATGATCACCATCGTCACTATGATCACCATCGTCACTATGATCACCATCGTCACTATGATCACCATCGTCACTATGATCGACATCGTCACTATGATCACCATCACCATCGTCACTATGATCGACATCGTCACTATGATCGACATCGTCACTATGATCGACATCGTCACTATGATCGACATCGTCACTATGATCGACATCGTCACTATGATCGACATCGTCACTATGATCACTATGATCACCATCACCATCGACATCGTCACTATGATCACCATCGTCACTATGATCACCATCACCATCATCACTATGATCACCATCACCATCATCACTATGATCACCATCGTCACTATGATCGCCATCGTCACTATGATCACTATGATCACCATCACCATCGTCACTATGATCGACATCGTCACTATGATCGACATCGTCACTATGATCACTATGATCGACATCGTCACTATGATCGACATCGTCACTATGATCACCATCGTCACTATGATCACCATCGTCACTATGATCGACATCGTCACTATGATCGACATCGTCACTATGATCGACATCGTCACTATGATCGACATCGTCACTATGATCGACATCGTCACTATGATCACCATCGTCACTATGATCACCATCACCATCGTCACTATGATCACCATCACCATCGTCACTATGATCGACATCGTCACTATGATCGCCATCGTCACTATGATCGCCATCGTCACTATGATCGCCATCGTCACTATGATCGCCATCGTCACTATGATCGCCATCGTCACTATGATCGCCATCGTCACTATGATCGCCATCGTCACTATGATCGCCATCGTCACTATGATCGCCATCGTCACTATGATCGCCATCGTCACTATGATCGCCATCGTCACTATGATCGCCATCGTCACTATGATCGACATCGTCACTATGATCGACATCGTCACTATGATCCCCATCGTCACTATGATCGCCATCGTCACTATGATCGACATCGTCACTATGATCGCCATCGTCACTATGATCGCCATCGTCACTATGATCGACATCGTCACTATGATCGACATCGTCACTATGATCGACATCGTCACTATGATCGACATCGTCACTATGATCCCCATCGTCACTATGATCGCCATCGTCACTATGATCGCCATCGTCACTATGATCGACATCGTCACTATGATCGACATCGTCACTATGATCCCCATCGTCACTATGATCGCCATCGTCACTATGATCGCCATCGTCACTATGATCGCCATCGTCACTATGATCGCCATCGTCACTATGATCGACATCGTCACTATGATCGACATCGTCACTATGATCGACATCGTCACTATGATCGACATCGTCACTATGATCACCATCGTCACTATGATCACCATCGTCACTATGATCACCATCATCATCGACATCGTCACTATGATCACCATCACCATCGACATCGTCACTATGATCACCATCGTCACTATGATCACCATCGTCACTATGATCACCATCGTCACTATGATCACCATCGTCACTATGATCATCATCGTCACTATGATCACCATCGTCACTATGATCACCATCGTCACTATGATCACCATCATCACTATGATCACCATCATCATCATCACTATGATCACCATCATCACCATCACTATGATCACCATCATCATCATCACTATGATCACCATCATCATCATCACTATGATCACCATCATCATCATCACTATGATCACCATCACCATCATCTTTACTATGATCACCCTCGTCATCATCACTATAATCACCATCACTATAATCACCATCATCGTCACTATGACAAAGACATTATGAAATATACCATTATTATAAAGACAAGGGGGAAATCTAGGTTTTGAAGTGGCTGGCCCCACGCTATGGAACAATCTTCCTGACCCTGTTAGAATGGCTTCCAGTTTATCTAAGTTTAAATTGTGCCTTAAAACCCATCTTTTCTCTGTGGCATTTGATGTATAATATGTAATTATTTGGGATATTTGTGTATGTGCAGTTGTTTATGCATGTATATATGTTGTATATACATATGTGTATATGTGGATGTGTGTATGGCTGATTGTGTCTCTCTGCCTCTCAGTTTTTGTTTTTTGGCTGTTTCTGGGTTTTTTCTATTTGGTTTCTACCTTTATTTCTTATTTTATTGTTTCTTTTATACTTTATGTATATTTTTCTTTCATCCTGTTGTACAGCACTTTGGTTGGCCTTTGGCCATTTTTAAATGTGCTCTAAAAATAAACCAAACTTGAACTATGATAACCATCATCACTATGTTCACCATCATCACCATCATGTCAGTACGAAACTTTAACACTTTAACTCACAGCTAGAGAGTAAAAGTTGTGTGTGTGTGTTTTAGTTACCAGTCGTTTGTTGTTCTTCTGCAGCTCCTGGTTGTGTTTCTGCTCCTTGATTAGAGTTTCTTCAACCTGCGAGAGATTCTGCTCGACATGAGACAGAGCCTGAGACACACACACACACACACACACACACACACACACACACACACACACACACACACACACACGTTTAACAGCTTTATTGCACATGACGTGCAATAAATGTGATGGCATTTAGAACACGCGTGTGTACCTGTCAGTGTTTGTTGTGTGTGTGTGTACCTGTCAGTGTTTGTTGTGTGTGTGTGTGTGTGTGTGTGTACCTGTCGGTGTTTGTTGTGCGTTCTCTCTGCCGTCTCCTTCTCCTCCTGCAGGCGCTTCATCTCCTCATCTCGCTCCTGCTCGTGTTTCTTCCATCCCTCCACCACCTTCACCAGCGTCTGACGGACACACACAGCACTTACACACTAACAAACGCTTTAATTACAAACACACACAGCACTTACACACTAACAAACGCTTTAATTACAAACACACACAGCACTTACACACTAACAAACGCTTTAAACACTATTCATATTAGAGAGCAAGACAGGATCTGAATCTGGATCTGCAGAGTAAAATACTTAAACTGGGTCTGACTTGTGGGGCATTTTCTGTGTGTGTGTGTGTGTGTGTGTGTGTGTGTACCTTATCGAGTTGTTCAATCATGATGTCTTTCTTGCGGTCTGCGGCCACAGCGAGTGTTAACTGCTGCTGAAACTGAAGGACTTTACTATGGAGAGACGCCACCTGCTGCTCACACACCTGACACACACACACAATCACAGGACACACACAAAGGTGGAGTGACAGTAAATAAACATTTATGTATTATGTAACAAACACTTTTATTCACAGCAACTTATAAATAAGCAAAAGAACAAGTAATTCATGTTGAGAAAATAAAAAGTGAAAGTACAAGTTATGACGATTTCAACATGTTCAATAATAAAACAGCTCCACTAAATATAGACTATAAAACATTAAACCAAAACAGAATCTGCTAGTACAGTAATGACTCCAGTATGATGATGATGAAGATGAAGAGGATGGCTGTACCTTGCGCCGCTCTCTCTCTCTCTGCAGACTCTCTCTCAACACCTGCAGCTCTGCAGCGCCGCTCGCGTCCACCTGAAGACGGGAGTACCGCGGGAACAGCTGCTCCACGCCGCCCGCACACACACTGACACACACACACACAGGGTTACACACACACACACACCTGTGTCGCGCTGGACGTGTGCGGCTGTTTCACCTGAGCAGGCGTGACGTGGCGTCACTCTCCAGAGAATCATCCAGGAAGTGCTGCGACGCAGGGGTCAGATAATCTACAGGGTCAAAGGTGAAAGGTCAGGTGGTGTGATCAGCGTCAAATACAGTTAAACAGTGTTAAATTGTGTGTGTTCTCACCGTGTCTGTCCACAGTGGTCAGTGTTGGTCTCAGTATGGACTGCAAGTGTGTCCTTACACTCTCCATCTCCTCTATATGCCTCCTGCCGCTCTACACACACACACACACACACACACACACACACACACGGATTGACCCCTGGAATGACGTGATGATGTCAGAGTCGGGTCATGACAGCAGGCTCACCGACAGCTGCGAGGGTTTGCTCAGGCTGTTCAGCACATGAAGGTCCATCTCTTCCATCTCTTCCTCTGCCTCTGACTCCACCCCCTCCAGTCCTGAGCCAATCACACCGCGAGAGGAGGCGGAGTCCAGGCTGCAGTCCTCCAGCCTATGAGAGAGGAGAGGGGGCGTGGCTGCGGACGCCCTGAGAGCAGTGAGGTCAGGAGATGAGAGAGCGAACGACACCTGCCTGTAGAGAGAGAGAGAGACGACAGACAGAATAACAAACAGAATAACAAACAGACAGAAAAAGACGGACAGACAGACAGACAGAAACATACAGACAGAAACATACAGACAGAAACATACAGACAGACACATACAGACAGACACATACAGACAGACACATACAGACAGACACATACAGACAGACAGAAACAGACAGACAGAAACATACAGAAAGACACATACAGACAGACAGACACATACAGACAGACAGACACATACAGAAAGACACATACAGACAGACAGAAACATACAGACAGACACATACAGACAGACACATACAGACAGACACATACAGACAGACACATACAGACAGACACATACAGACAGACACATACAGACAGACACATACAGACAGACAGACACATACAGACAGACACATACAGACAGACAGAAACAGACAGACAGAAACATACAGAAACATACAGAAAGACACATACAGACAGACAGAAACATACAGAAAGAAACATACAGACAGACAGACAGACAGACACATACAGAGAGACAGAAACAGACAGACACACACATACAGACAGACACACACATACAGACAGAAACACACATACAGACAAACACACACATACAGACAGACAGAAACAGACAGACACACACATACAGACAGACACACACATACAGACAGAAACATACAGACAGAAACATACAGACAGAAACAGACAGACAGAAACATACAGACAGACACATACAGACAGAAACAGACAGACAGAAACATACAGACAGACACATACAGACAGACACATACAGACCGACACATACAGACCGACACATACAGACCGACACATACAGACAGACACATACAGACAGACACATACAGAAACATACAGACAGAAACAGACAGACAGAAACATACAGACCGACACATACAGACCGACACATACAGACCGACACATACAGACAGACACATACAGACAGACACATACAGAAACAGACAGACAGAAACATACAGACAGACACATACAGAAACAGACAGACAGAAACATACAGACAGACACATACAGACAGAAACATACAGACAGACACATACAGACAGAAACATACAGACAGAAACAGACAGAAACATACAGAAACATACAGAAACATACAGACAGACAGAAACATACAGACAGAAACATACAGACAGAAACATACAGACAGAAACATACAGACAGAAACAGACAGACCGACACATACAGACCGACACATACAGACCGACACATACAGACCGACACATACAGACCGACACATACAGACCGACACATACAGACCGACACATACAGACAGACACATACAGAAACAGACAGACAGAAACATACAGACAGACACATACAGAAACAGACAGACAGAAACATACAGACAGACAGAAACATACAGACAGACAGAAACATACAGACACACACATACAGAAACAGACAGACAGACACAGACAGACAGAAACATACAGACAGACACATACAGACAGACACACACATACAGACAGACACATACAGACAGAAACAGACAGACAGAAACATACAGACAGAAACAGACAGACAGAAACATACAGAAACAGACAGACAGAAACATACAGACAGACAGAAACATACAGACAAACACATACAGACAGACACACACATACAGACAGACACACACATACAGACAGACACATACAGACAGAAACAGACAGACAGAAACAGACAGACACATACAGACCGACACATACAGACCGACACATACAGACCGACACATACAGACAGACACATACAGACAGACACATACAGAAACAGACAGACAGAAACATACAGACAGACACATACAGAAACAGACAGACAGAAACATACAGACAGACAGAAACATACAGACAGACAGAAACATACAGACACACACATACAGAAACAGACAGACAGACACAGACAGACAGAAACATACAGACAGACACATACAGACAGACACACACATACAGACAGACACATACAGACAGAAACAGACATACAGAAACAGACAGACAGACACATACAGAAACAGACAGACAGAAACATACAGACAGACAGAAACATACAGACAGACAGAAACATACAGACAGACACACACATACAGACAGACACACACATACAGACAGACACATACAGACAGAAACAGACAGACAGACACATACAGACAGAAACATACAGACAGAAACAGACAGAAACATACAGAAACATACAGACAGACAGAAACATACAGACAGACAGAAACATACAGACAGACAGAAACATACAGACAGACACACACATACAGACAGACACATACAGACAGAAACAGACAGAAACATACAGACAGAAACAGACAGAAACATACAGACAGAAACAGACAGAAACATACAGACAGACAGAAACATACAGACAGACAGAAACATACAGACAGACAGACACACACATACAGACAGACACATACAGACAGAAACAGACAGACAGACACATACAGACAGAAACAGACAGAAACATACAGACAGACAGACACATACAGACAGAAACATACAGACAGAAACATACAGACAGACAGAAACATACAGACAGACAGAAACATACAGACAGAAACAGACAGACACATACAGACAGACACATACAGACAGAAACAGACAGACACATACAGACAGACACATACAGACAGAAACAGACCGACACATACAGACCGACACATACAGACCGACACATACAGACCGACACATACAGACAGAAACAGACAGACAGAAACAGACAGACAGACACATACAGACAGACACATACAGACAGAAACAGACAGACAGAAACAGACAGACCGACACATACAGACCGACACATACAGACCGACACAGACAGACAGAAACAGACAGACAGAAACAGACAGAAACATACAGACAGACACATACAGACAGAAACATACAGACAGAAACATACAGACAGAAACATACAGACAGAAACATACAGACAGAAACAGACAGACACATACAGACAGACACATACAGACAGACACATACAGACAGACAGAAACATACAGACAGACACATACAGACAGACAGAAACATACAGACAGACACATACAGACAGACACATACAGACAGAAACATACAGACAGACACATACAGACAGAAACATACAGACAGACAGAAACATACAGACAGACACACACATACAGACAGACACATACAGACAGAAACAGACAGACAGACACATACAGACAGAAACATACAGACAGACATACAGACAGAAACAGACAGAAACAGACAGAAACATACAGACAGAAACATACAGACAGACAGAAACATACAGACAGACAGAAACATACAGACAGACAGACACATACAGACAGAAACAGACAGAAACATACAGACAGACAGAAACATACAGACAGACACACACATACAGACAGACACACACAGACAGAAACAGACAGACAGAAACAGACAGACAGAAACAGACAGACAGAAACAGACCGACACATACAGACAGAAACAGACAGACAGAAACAGACAGACAGAAACAGACAGACAGAAACAGACCGACACATACAGACCGACACATACAGACAGAAACAGACAGACAGAAACAGACAGACAGAAACAGACCGACACATACAGACAGAAACATACAGACAGAAACATACAGACAGACACATACAGACAGACACATACAGACAGACACATACAGACAGAAACATACAGACAGACACATACAGACAGAAACATACAGACAGACAGAAACATACAGACAGACACACACATACAGACAGACACATACAGACAGAAACAGACAGACAGACACATACAGACAGAAACAGACAGACAGAAACATACAGACAGACATACAGACAGAAACAGACCGACACATACAGACCGACACATACAGACCGACACATACAGACCGACACATACAGACCGACACATACAGACAGAAACAGACAGACAGAAACAGACAGACAGACACATACAGACAGACACATACAGACAGACACATACAGACAGAAACAGACAGACAGAAACAGACAGACCGACACATACAGACCGACACATACAGACCGACACAGACAGACAGAAACAGACAGACAGAAACAGACAGAAACATACAGACAGACACATACAGACAGAAACATACAGACAGAAACATACAGACAGAAACATACAGACAGAAACATACAGACAGAAACAGACAGACACATACAGACAGACACATACAGACAGACACATACAGACAGACAGAAACATACAGACAGACACATACAGACAGACAGAAACATACAGACAGACAGAAACATACAGACAGACACATACAGACAGACACATACAGACAGAAACATACAGACAGACACATACAGACAGAAACATACAGACAGACAGAAACATACAGACAGACACACACATACAGACAGACACATACAGACAGAAACAGACAGACAGACACATACAGACAGAAACATACAGACAGACATACAGACAGAAACAGACAGAAACAGACAGAAACATACAGACAGAAACATACAGACAGACAGAAACATACAGACAGACAGAAACATACAGACAGACAGACACATACAGACAGAAACAGACAGAAACATACAGACAGACAGAAACATACAGACAGACACACACATACAGACAGACACACACATACAGACAGAAACAGACAGACAGAAACAGACAGACAGAAACAGACAGACAGAAACAGACAGAAACAGACCGACACATACAGAAACAGACAGACAGAAACAGACAGACAGAAACAGACCGACACATACAGACCGACACATACAGACAGAAACAGACAGACAGAAACAGACAGACAGAAACAGACAGACAGAAACAGACCGACACATACAGACAGAAACATACAGACAGAAACATACAGACAGACACATACAGACAGACACATACAGACAGACACATACAGACAGAAACATACAGACAGAAACATACAGACAGACACATACAGACAGAAACATACAGACAGACAGAAACATACAGACAGACACACACATACAGACAGACACATACAGACAGAAACAGACAGACAGACACATACAGACAGAAACAGACAGACAGAAACATACAGACAGACATACAGACAGAAACAGACAGACAGACAGAAACATACAGACAGACACACACATACAGACAGACACATACAGACAGAAACAGACAGAAACATACAGACAGAAACAGACAGACAGACAGAAACATACAGACAGACACACACATACAGACAGACACATACAGACAGAAACAGACAGACAGACACATACAGACAGAAACATACAGACAGAAACATACAGACAGACAGAAACATACAGACAGACAGAAACATACAGACAGACAGACACATACAGACAGAAACAGACAGAAACATACAGACAGACAGAAACATACAGACAGACAGAAACATACAGACAGACACACACATACAGAAACAGACAGACAGAAACAGACAGACAGAAACAGACAGACAGAAACAGACCGACACATACAGACAGAAACAGACAGACAGAAACAGACAGACAGAAACAGACAGACAGAAACAGACCGACACATACAGACAGAAACAGACAGACAGAAACAGACAGACAGAAACAGACCGACACATACAGACCGACACATACAGACAGAAACATACAGACAGAAACATACAGACAGACACATACAGACACATACAGACAGACACATACAGACAGACACATACAGACAGAAACAGACAGACAGAAACATACAGACAGACACAGACAGACAGAAACATACAGACAGAAACATACAGACAGACACATACAGACAGAAACATACAGACAGAAACATACAGACAGACACAGACAGACAGAAACAGACAGACAGACACAGACAGACAGAAACAGACAGACAGACACATACAGACAGACACATACAGACAGACACATACAGACAGACACATACAGACAGACACATACAGACAGACAGAAACAGACAGACAGACACATACAGACAGACAGAAACAGACAGACAGACACATACAGACAGAAACAGACAGACAGACACATACAGACAGACACATACAGACAGACAGAAACATACAGACAGACAGAAACATACAGACAGACAGACACATACAGACAGATACAGACAGACACATACAGACAGACACATACAGACAGAAACAGACAGACAGAAACAGACAGACAGACAGAAACATACAGAGACAGACAGAGACAAACGACAGACAGAAACATACAGACAGACACATACAGACAGACAGAAACATACAGACAGACAGACAGACACATACAGACAGACACATACAGACAGACACATACAGACAGACACAGACAGACAGAAACATACAGACAGACACATACAGACAGACACATACAGACAGACACATACAGACAGACAGAAACAGACAGACAGAAACAGACAGACAG
>JAWRVZ010000773.1:22500-30000 GCA_037043235.1 Rhodeus uyekii
CGTTTTATTCCAGATGGACAGAATGTCCTCCTGCGCACACACACACACACACACACACGCGGATGTGAGTCTAACGTCACAGCAGATCTCGCACAGCATCACACACTGGCACTGTGAGCGGCAGCACCTGGAAGCGGATGGACACGACGACGCCGCAGATCTCCTCTCCCACCATGAACTGCTCGCCCAGCATCGCCAGGATGATGTTCTCCCAGAACCGCGACGCCAGACCCTTCCGCAGACGGATGATCCACTTCCCCCCGTTCTTATTGGCCTCGTCCTGATTCACACACACATACACACACACGCACGTCAGAAACAGAACCAGCAATGGACTGATCTCTCACTCACACTTCCTCACACACACACACTCTCACACTTCTCGCACGCCCACTCGCTCACACACACACATTCGAGCACCACTGTCTCCCACACACACACTCTTTAACAGCCACTCTCACATGCACATTCTCACACTGTCTCTCACTCACACACAAACACACTCCTGAACACACTCCCTGACTTACACACTCATATACACACTGTCACCCGCAGTCCCGCACGCACACACTTACGTGCACTCTCTCGTCACACACACACACACACACACACACACACCTCCCACATGGGCTTGATCCCCTCCTTGAACAGGTGGAAGTCGCTGTGTCCCGTCAGGTCTCCGGGTCGAACCAGGTGACTGTAGAACTTCCAGAACTGCTCCACCTGAACCAACAACACACACGTCAGCACAAAAGCGCAGCACAACACCAGTGGTGAGGGTGAGAGGGTAAGGGGGTAAGGGGGTGAGTGGGTGAGAGTGAGAGTGAGAGGGTGTAAGGGGGTGTAAAGGGTGAGAGGGTGTAAGGGGGTGAGGGTTCAGCGGGAGAGAGGGTAAGCGGGTGAGAGGATGAGAGTGAGGATTGAGAGTGAAAGGATTCAGCGGGTGAGAGTGAGAGGGTGTAAGGGGGTGAGAGTGAGAGGGTGTAAGGGGGTGAGAGTGAGAGGGTGTAAGGGGGTGAGAGTGAGAGGGTGTAAGGGGGTGAGAGTGAGAGGGTGTAAGGGGGTGAGAGTGAGAGGGTGTAAGGGGGTGAGAGTGAGAGGGTGTAAGGGGGTGAGAGTGAGAGGGTGTAAGGGGGTGAGGGTTCAGCGGGAGAGAGGGTAAGCGGGTGAGAGGATGAGAGTGAGGATTGAGAGTGAAAGGATTCAGCGGGTGAGAGTGAGAGGGTGTAAGGGGGTGAGAGTGAGAGGGTGAAAGGGGGTGAGAGTGAGAGGGTGAAAGGGGGTGAGAGTGAGAGGGTGTAAGGGGGTGAGGGTTCAGCGGGAGAGAGGGTAAGCGGGTGAGAGGATGAGAGTGAGGATTGAGAGTGAAAGGATTCAGCGGGTGAGAGTGAGAGGGTGAAAGGGGGTGAGAGTGAGAGGGTGTAAGGGGGTGAGAGTGAGAGGGTGTAAGGGGGTGAGAGTGAGAGGGTGAAAGGGGGTGAGAGTGAGAGGGTGAAAGGGGGTGAGAGTGAGAGGGTGTAAGTGAGAGGGTGTAAGGGGGTGAAAGTGAGAGGGTGTAAGGGGGTGAGAGTGAGAGGGTGAAAGGGGGTGAGAGTGAGAGGGTGAAAGGGGGTGAGAGTGAGAGGGTGTAAGGGGGTGAGAGTGAGAGGGTGAAAGTGAGAGGGTGTAAGGGGGTGAGAGTGAGAGGGTGTAAGGGGGTGAGAGTGAGAGGGTGAAAGGGGGTGAGAGTGAGAGGGTGTAAGGGGGTGAGAGTGAGAGGGTGAAAGGGGGTGAGAGTGAGAGGGTAAGGGGGTGAGAGTGAGAGGGTAAGGGGGTGAGAGTGAGAGGGTAAGGGGGTGAGAGTGAGAGGGTAAGGGGGTGAGAGTGAGAGGGTGTAAGGGGGTGAGAGTGAGAGGGTGTAAGGGGGTGAGAGTGAGAGGGTGTAAGGGGGTGAGGGTTCAGCGGGAGAGAGGGTAAGCGGGTGAGAGGATGAGAGTGAGGATTGAGAGTGAAAGATTCAGCGGGTGAGAGTGAGAGGGTAAGGGGGTGAGAGTGAGAGGGTGTAAGGGGGTGAGAGTGAGAGGGTGTAAGGGGGTGAGAGTGAGAGGGTAAGGGGGTGAGAGTGAGAGGGTGTAAGGGGGTGAGAGTGAGAGGGTGTAAGGGGGTGAGGGTTCAGCGGGAGAGAGGGTAAGCGGGTGAGAGGATGAGAGTGAG
Source organism: Rhodeus uyekii (assembly GCA_037043235.1). Classification (NCBI taxonomy): domain Eukaryota; kingdom Metazoa; phylum Chordata; class Actinopteri; order Cypriniformes; family Acheilognathidae; genus Rhodeus; species Rhodeus uyekii. Next base: position 24,694 of record JAWRVZ010000773.1, read on the forward strand.
GATTGAGAGTGAAAGGATTCAGCGGGTGAGAGTGAGAGGGTGTAAGGGGGTGAGAGTGAGAGGGTGAAAGGGGGTGAGAGTGAGAGGGTGAAAGGGGGTGAGAGTGAGAGGGTGTAAGGGGGTGAGGGTTCAGCGGGAGAGAGGGTAAGCGGGTGAGAGGATGAGAGTGAGGATTGAGAGTGAAAGGATTCAGCGGGTGAGAGTGAGAGGGTGAAAGGGGGTGAGAGTGAGAGGGTGTAAGGGGGTGAGAGTGAGAGGGTGTAAGGGGGTGAGAGTGAGAGGGTGAAAGGGGGTGAGAGTGAGAGGGTGAAAGGGGGTGAGAGTGAGAGGGTGTAAGTGAGAGGGTGTAAGGGGGTGAAAGTGAGAGGGTGTAAGGGGGTGAGAGTGAGAGGGTGAAAGGGGGTGAGAGTGAGAGGGTGAAAGGGGGTGAGAGTGAGAGGGTGTAAGGGGGTGAGAGTGAGAGGGTGAAAGTGAGAGGGTGTAAGGGGGTGAGAGTGAGAGGGTGTAAGGGGGTGAGAGTGAGAGGGTGAAAGGGGGTGAGAGTGAGAGGGTGTAAGGGGGTGAGAGTGAGAGGGTGAAAGGGGGTGAGAGTGAGAGGGTAAGGGGGTGAGAGTGAGAGGGTAAGGGGGTGAGAGTGAGAGGGTAAGGGGGTGAGAGTGAGAGGGTAAGGGGGTGAGAGTGAGAGGGTGTAAGGGGGTGAGAGTGAGAGGGTGTAAGGGGGTGAGAGTGAGAGGGTGTAAGGGGGTGAGGGTTCAGCGGGAGAGAGGGTAAGCGGGTGAGAGGATGAGAGTGAGGATTGAGAGTGAAAGATTCAGCGGGTGAGAGTGAGAGGGTAAGGGGGTGAGAGTGAGAGGGTGTAAGGGGGTGAGAGTGAGAGGGTGTAAGGGGGTGAGAGTGAGAGGGTAAGGGGGTGAGAGTGAGAGGGTGTAAGGGGGTGAGAGTGAGAGGGTGTAAGGGGGTGAGAGTGAGAGGGTGTAAGGGGGTGAGAGTGAGAGGGTGTAAGGGGGTGAGGGTTCAGCGGGAGAGAGGGTAAGCGGGTGAGAGGATGAGAGTGAGGATTGAGAGTGAAAGGATTCAGCGGGTGAGAGTGAGAGGGTGTAAGGGGGTGAGAGTGAGAGGGTGAAAGGGGGTGAGAGTGAGAGGGTGTAAGGGGGTGAGAGTGAGAGGGTGTAAGGGGGTGAGAGTGAGAGGGTGTAAGGGGGTGAGAGTGAGAGGGTGTAAGGGGGTGAGAGTGAGAGGGTGTAAGGGGGTGAGAGTGAGAGGGTGTAAGGGGGTGAGGGTTCAGCGGGAGAGAGGGTAAGCGGGTGAGAGGATGAGAGTGAGGATTGAGAGTGAAAGGATTCAGCGGGTGAGAGTGAGAGGGTGTAAGGGGGTGAGAGTGAGAGGGTGAAAGGGGGTGAGAGTGAGAGGGTGTAAGGGGGTGAGAGTGAGAGGGTGAAAGGGGGTGAGAGTGAGAGGGTGAAAGGGGGTGAGAGTGAGAGGGTGTAAGGGGGTGAGAGTGAGAGGGTGAAAGTGAGAGGGTGTAAGGGGGTGAGAGTGAGAGGGTGAAAGGGGGTGAGAGTGAGAGGGTGTAAGGGGGTGAGGGTTCAGCGGGAGAGAGGGTAAGCGGGTGAGAGGATGAGAGTGAGGATTGAGAGTGAAAGGATTCAGCGGGTGAGAGTGAGAGGGTGAAAGGGGGTGAGAGTGAGAGGGTGTAAGGGGGTGAGAGTGAGAGGGTGAAAGGGGGTGAGAGTGAGAGGGTGTAAGGGGGTGAGAGTGAGAGGGTGAAAGGGGGTGAGAGTGAGAGGGTGTAAGGGGGTGAGAGTGAGAGGGTAAGGGGGTGAGAGTGAGAGGGTGTAAGGGGGTGAGAGTGAGAGGGTGTAAGGGGGTGAGAGTGAGAGGGTAAGGGGGTGAGAGTGAGAGGGTAAGGGGGTGAGAGTGAGAGGGTGTAAGGGGGTGAGAGTGAGAGGGTGTAAGGGGGTGAGAGTGAGAGGGTGAAAGTGAGAGGGTGTAAGGGGGTGAGAGTGAGAGGGTGAAAGGGGGTGAGAGTGAGAGGGTGTAAGGGGGTGAGAGTGAGAGGGTGAAAGTGAGAGGGTGTAAGGGGGTGAGAGTGAGAGGGTGAAAGGGGGTGAGAGTGAGAGGGTGTAAGGGGGTGAGGGTTCAGCGGGAGAGAGGGTAAGCGGGTGAGAGGATGAGAGTGAGGATTGAGAGTGAAAGATTCAGCGGGTGAGAGTGAGAGGGTAAGGGGGTGAGAGTGAGAGGGTGTAAGGGGGTGAGAGTGAGAGGGTGTAAGGGGGTGAGAGTGAGAGGGTGTAAGGGGGTGAGAGTTCAGCGGGAGAGAGGGTAAGCGGGTGAGAGGATGAGAGTGAGGATTGAGAGTGAAAGGATTCAGCGGGTGAGAGTGAGAGGATTCAGCGGGTGAGAGTGAGAGGGTGAAAGGGGGTGAGAGTGAGAGGGTGTAAGGGGGTGAGAGTGAGAGGGTGTAAGGGGGTGAGGGTTCAGCGGGAGAGAGGGTAAGCGGGTGAGAGGATGAGAGTGAGGATTGAGAGTGAAAGGATTCAGCGGGTGAGAGTGAGAGGATTCAGCGGGTGAGAGTGAGAGGATTCAGCGGGTGAGAGTGAGAGGGTGAAAGGGGGTGAGAGTGAGAGGGTGTAAGGGGGTGAGGGTTCAGCGGGAGAGAGGGTAAGCGGGTGAGAGGATGAGAGTGAGGATTGAGAGTGAAAGGATTCAGCGGGTGAGAGTGAGAGGATTCAGCGGGTGAGAGTGAGAGGATTCAGCGGGTGAGAGTGAGAGGGTGTAAGGGGGTGAGAGTGAGAGGGTGAAAGGGGGTGAGAGTGAGAGGGTGTAAGGGGGTGAGAGTGAGAGGGTGAAAGGGGGTGAGAGTGAGAGGGTGTAAGGGGGTGAGAGTGAGAGGGTGTAAGGGGGTGAGAGTGAGGGGGTAAGGGGGTGAGGGTGAGAGGGTGTAAGGGGGTGAGGGTGAGAGGGTGTAAGGGGGTGAGGGTTCAGCGGGAGAGAGGGTAAGCGGGTGAGAGGATGAGAGTGAGGATTGAGAGTGAAAGGATTCAGCGGGTGAGAGTGAGAGGATTCAGCGGGTGAGAGTGAGAGGGTGTAAGGGGGTGAGAGTGAGAGGGTGAAAGGGGGTGAGAGTGAGAGGGTGTAAGGGGGTGAGGGTTCAGCGGGAGAGAGGGTAAGCGGGTGAGAGGATGAGAGTGAGGATTGAGAGTGAAAGGATTCAGCGGGTGAGAGTGAGAGGGTGAAAGGGGGTGAGAGTGAGAGGGTGTAAGGGGGTGAGAGTGAGAGGGTGAAAGGGGGTGAGAGTGAGGGTGTAAGGGGGTGAGAGTGAGAGGGTGTAAGGGGGTGAGGGTTCAGCGGGAGAGAGGGTAAGCGGGTGAGAGGATGAGAGTGAGGATCGAGAGTGAAAGGATTCAGCGGGTGAGAGTGAGAGGGTGTAAGGGGGTGAGAGTTTGAGTGAGGGTGAGTGTGTGCTGACCGACGCCACGGTGCCCATCTGCCGGATGTTCTGCTCGTAGCTCTGAGTGTTGGCGGGTCTGCTGGGCGTCCGGCGCGAGTACCAGAAGGTGTAGTTATACTGCAGCGGGTGCTCACCTGGAGCCGGAGTCACCGTCTGAACACACACACACACACACACACACACACACCGCATTAACCTCACACTCTGTGAGTGTGTGTGTGAGAGAGAGAGTGAGAGAGAGTGTGGGTGTGTGTGTGTGTGTGTGGGAGAGAGTGTGTGTGTGTGTGTGAGTGAGTGAGTCACCTTGCGCCTGATGTTGTTGTTGTTGTTGTTTATTGATTCTTCATTATTCTCCTTCATCTCTTCACACTCTTCCTCCTTTAATCTGCAGATCAAACTCTCACTGTTAACAAACTCATTATTAATAAACAAATAATACATTTAATTTTAATCATCTACAAATAATAATAACCAGCAATAAATCATGTTTTAAAGGCTAATCATGTGATGATTTTTAATAAATAATATTTGTATTTATTAATATTTATAGATATATACACATACATCCATAATAAACATAATAATACTTTTTATTTTAGTATTAAATAAACTGATGCTGTTCATGAATCATCTCTCCCAGGATGATGTTTATATATTAATTAAGTTTAATGGTGAATTAGCCGTTAGCTGCTAACTTACTGCTCAAACTGATTCATTCCGCCTCGTCTTTCTGCTTCCGCTTCTTACGAACGCTGTTTTATATCCGCGCTGTTATGTTTGCGATAGCAAATTATAATTATAAAATAATCAGAAGGAAGTGTTTAATTCAAACAGCAAACAACATGCTGAACCGGACAGACTCACTGCGCATGTCGGGAACCGCACGGCGTCCGATAGGGAACAAACTACACGAGACGAAACGCGTTTCGCTGAAGAGTGAGAATGACTCGATTTGAAACACGAAGTGTTTTTTGATATTTTTATTCATGTTGAATGTGGAGCAGCGTTATCAGACTGTTCACAAAATCTACGACACTGACTTCCCTCTGAAAAGCTTAGAAGATGAAGGAACTGAAATCCCAGTTAGTTTTCGACTGCGCTCCGACTCATTTGTTAGTGGTTTAAACAGAGGTTTTGTAGTTGTTTGGTGTAAAAGTAAAAACCTTAGAAGACAGTCAAAATACATTAATTATATATTTAAAATATTGAATCTGTAAATCAAGTTCAGTAAGGTCTCTTTCCTTCTGGAGTCAGGAGTGTGTGTGTGTGTGTGTGTGTGTGGAAACAGGAAGTGACTCCAGGCCGCTGCTGTTGATTTCCTGTGTGTGTGACCTCTATTGTTGTTGAGGTCAGTGTGTTGATGGTGACGGATGACACTCTTCTCCTCCACACGCGTGTTCTGCCTCAACACATGAGCTCAAATGTGTGTGTTTCATCTTATTAACCAATGCTGATCAAACCAGAGACACAGATCTGGTGTTTATAGTTATGATCCAAGGTTAAACATGTCTACGGTATCATGTGGACACACACACACACACTCTCTCTCTCTCTCTCTCTCTCTCTCTCACACACACACACACACACACACACACACACACACCCTCTCTCTCCCTTTCTCTCTGCGGAAGCTTTTAATCCTGGTTTGTACGGAAAACAAACTTTCCTCCATGTGAATCAACAGACTGACTGACGGCAGCTGAGAAAACAGATTCATGAGAGCGTTAGCTTTTCTCTCTTCTGTTCATTAAAGCTGAATTTATTAGATGATAAATACAGTAAAACAGTGTAATATTATATCAGTGTAAAACAGCTGTTTTCTATGTGAATACTGTATATAGTAAAATAAACTTGAG
>JAWRVZ010000773.1:32500-35000 GCA_037043235.1 Rhodeus uyekii
TCCACCGAGTGGACAGAGCAACGCTGGAGACACTCGATCCTCAAACCGAACCCGGGCAGCCGGAGCAGAGCCAGTAGACGGAGGTGAACTCTGCCCTGCAGAACCCTTACTAGAAGCTGACGGAGGAGGGATGAACTGATGAAGAAACAGGGCAGATGGAGGCGTGAGGGCGAGCCAGAGCGATGGCGAGTTCCTATAACCTGCCCTAAAAACACTGCCCACTGCAGAGCGGGTGCACCTGCCTGAGAACGGGCTGCAAACGGAGCGATTGTAAGGGACTGGCAATTTATGCGTCAGAAAAGATGAGGGTGCGTCAAAGGCCAAGGGCTGATCATGCATTGGCCATCGCCCGTGAGAGGGGCATTTTAGAGTCATGCGATGACGATAACAGTGGTCACACAGCAATCTCTGCACTTCCAGAACTGAAAGCTCCTGGCCTCGCTGGACGTCCCTCACAGGGGACAGAAGCTCGCATTCCCCGCTGCCCCGGGAAGGGAGAAATCCCGCTCGACTCGAGACTTCATGCTAACGTCGTGCTGTTAACTCTTGTGACTGGGCTAATGTCAGTGGGTATTGCTGAAGGAAAGAACCTGATTTTGCTCTCCTTCAAACTCGAGAGCAAACTGGAGCAACGCATGTCCTTTAGATCCTTCATCCCAAACCAATCCTCGGATCGAATATATGGCAGAACATACGGAGGTCCATCTTTAATTCGTTTAATTTAATGTGTCAGACTGAGCATGAGTTCTTCTGGCAGGTCAGGAGATCCCGATCCACCTTGGGATCTGCTCGTTACAGCCGGAAGCAGCCGGATACAGATGGATATAGTAGGACACAGCCGGATACAGTGGGATACAGCAGGACACAGCCGGATACAGCAGGACACAGCCGGATACAGCAGGACACAGCCGGATACAGCAGGACACAGCCGGATACAGTGGGATACAGCAGGACACAGCCGGATACAGTGGGATACAGCAGGACACAGCCGGATACAGTGGGATACAGCAGGACACAGCCGGATACAGTGGGATACAGCAGGACACAGCCGGATACAGCAGGACACAGCCGGATACAGCAGGACACAGCCGGATACAGTGGGATACAGCAGGACACAGCCGGATACAGTGGGATACAGCAGGACACAGCCGGATACAGCAGGACACAGCCGGATACAGTGGGATACAGCAGGACACAGCCGGATACAGTGGGATACAGCAGGACACAGCCGGATACAGTGGGATACAGCAGGACACAGCCGGATACAGTGGAATACAGCAGGACACAGCCGGATACAGTGGGATACAGCAGGACACAGCCGGATACAGTGGGATACAGCAGGACACAGCCGGATACAGTGGGATACAGCAGGACACAGCCGGATACAGCAGGACACAGCCGGATACAGCAGGACACAGCCGGATACAGCAGGACACAGCCGGATACAGCAGGACACAGCCGGATACAGCAGGACACAGCCGGATACAGTGGGATACAGCCGGATACAGCAGGACACACACAGCCGGATACAGCACTACACAGCCGGATACAGTGGGATACAGCCGGATACAGCAGGACACACACAGCCGGATACAGCAGGACACAGCCGGATACAGTGGGATACAGCCGGATACAGCAGGACACACACAGCCGGATACAGCAGGACACAGCCGGATACAGCAGGACACACACAGCCGGATACAGCAGGACACAGCCGGATACAGCAGGACACAGCCGGATACAGTGGGATACAGCAGGACACAGCCGGATACAGTGGGATACAGTGGGATACAGCAGTATACAGCCGGATACAGCAGGACACAGCCGGATACAGTGGGATACAGCAGGACACAGCCGGATACAGTGGGATACAGCGGGATACAGCAGGACACAGCCGGATACAGTGAGATACAGCAGGACACAGCCGGATACAGTGGGATACAGTGGGATACAGCAGGACACAGCCGGATACAGCAGGACACAGCCGGATACAGCAGGACACAGCAGGATACAGCAGGACACAGCCGGATACAGCGGGATACAGCAGGACACAGCCGGATACAGTGGGATACAGCAGGACACAGCCGGATACAGTGGGATACAGCAGGACACAGCCGGATACAGTGGGATACAGCAGGACACAGCCGGATACAGTGGGATACAGCAGGACACAGCCGGATACAGTGGGATACAGCAGGACACAGCCGGATACAGTGGGATACAGCAGGACACAGCCGGATACAGTGGGATACAGCAGGACACAGCCGGATACAGTGGGATACAGCAGGACACAGCCGGATACAGTGGGATACAGCAGGACACAGCCGGATACAGTGGGATACAGCAGGACACAGCCGGATACAGTGGGATACAGCAGGACACAGCCGGATACAGTGGGATACAGCAGGACACAGCCGGATACAGTAGGATACAGCAGTATACAGCCGGATACAGTAGGACACAGCCGGATACAGTGGGATACAGCAGGACACAGCCGGAT
>JAWRVZ010000773.1:42500-55000 GCA_037043235.1 Rhodeus uyekii
TGTGTGTGAATGTGTGTGAATGTGTGTGAATGTGTGTGAATGTGTGTGAATCTGTGTGAATGTGTGTGAATGTGTGTGAATGTGTGTGAATGTGTGTGAATGTGTGTCAATCTGTGTCAATCTGTGTGAATGTGTGTGAATCTGTGTGAATGTGTGTCAATCTGTGTGAATGTGTGTCAATCTGTGTGAATGTGTGTCAATCTGTGTGAATCTGTGTGAATGTGTGTGAATGTGTATGAATGTGTGTGAATGTGTGTGAATGTGTGTGAATGTGTGTGAATGTGTGTGAATGTGTGTGAATGTGTGTGAATGTGTGTGAATGTGTGTGAATGTGTGTGAATCTGTGTGAATGTGTGTGAATCTGTGTGAATGTGTGTGAATGTGTGTGAATGTGTGTGAATGTGTGTGAATGTGTGTGAATCTGTGTCAATCTGTGTGAATGTGTGTCAATCTGTGTGAATGTGTGTCAATCTGTGTGAATGTGTGTGAATCTGTGTTAATCTGTGTCAATCTGTGTGAATGTGTGTGAATCTGTGTGAATGTGTGTGAATCTGTGTGAATGTGTGTGAATCTGTGTGAATGTGTGTGAATCTGTGTGAATGTGTGTGAATCTGTGTGAATGTGTGTGAATCTGTGTGAATGTGTGTGAATCTGTGTGAATGTGTGTGAATCTGTGTGAATGTGTGTGAATCTGTGTTAATCTGTGTCAATCTGTGTGAATGTGTGTGAATCTGTGTGAATGTGTGTGAATCTGTGTGAATGTGTGTGAATCTGTGTGAATGTGTGTGAATCTGTGTGAATGTGTGTGAATCTGTGTGAATGTGTGTGAATGTGTGTCAATCTGTGTGAATGTGTGTGAATCTGTGTGAATGTGTGTGAATCTGTGTGAATGTGTGTGAATCTGTGTGAATGTGTGTGAATCTGTGTGAATGTGTGTGAATCTGTGTGAATGTGTGTGAATCTGTGTGAATGTGTGTGAATCTGTGTGAATGTGTGTGAATCTGTGTGAATGTGTGTCAATCTGTGTGAATGTGTGTCAATCTGTGTGAATGTGTGTCAATCTGTGTGAATGTGTGTGAATGTGTGTGAATGTGTGTCAATCTGTGTGAATCTGTGTGAATCTGTGTGAATCTGTGTGAATCTGTGTGAATCTGTGTGAATCTGTGTGAATGTGTGTGAATGTGTGTGAATGTGTGTGAATGTGTGTGAATGTGTGTGAATGTGTGTGAATGTGTGTGAATGTGTGTGAATCTGTGTGAATCTGTGTGAATGTGTGTGAATCTGTGTGAATGTGTGTGAATGTGTGTGAATGTGTGTGAATGTGTGTGAATGTGTGTGAATGTGTGTGAATGTGTGTGAATGTGTGTGAATCTGTGTGAATGTGTGTGAATGTGTGTGAATGTGTGTGAATGTGTGTGAATGTGTGTGAATGTGTGTGAATGTGTGTGAATGTGTGTGAATGTGTGTGAATGTGTGTGAATGTGTGTGAATGTGTGTGAATGTGTGTGAATCTGTGTGAATGTGTGTGAATGTGTGTGAATGTGTGTGAATGTGTGTGAATGTGTGTGAATCTGTGTGAATGTGTGTCAATCTGTGTGAATGTGTGTCAATCTGTGTGAATGTGTGTGAATCTGTGTTAATCTGTGTCAATCTGTGTGAATGTGTGTGAATCTGTGTGAATGTGTGTGAATCTGTGTGAATGTGTGTGAATCTGTGTGAATGTGTGTGAATCTGTGTCAATCTGTGTGAATGTGTGTGAATCTGTGTGAATGTGTGTGAATCTGTGTTAATCTGTGTCAATCTGTGTGAATGTGTGTGAATGTGTGTGAATCTGTGTGAATCTGTGTGAATGTGTGTGAATCTGTGTGAATGTGTGTGAATCTGTGTGAATCTGTGTGAATCTGTGTGAATGTGTGTGAATGTGTGTCAATCTGTGTGAATGTGTGTCAATCTGTGTGAATGTGTGTCAATCTGTGTGAATGTGTGTGAATCTGTGTGAATGTGTGTGAATGTGTGTCAATCTGTGTGAATGTGTGTGAATGTGTGTGAATGTGTGTGAATGTGTGTGAATGTGTGTCAATCTGTGTGAATGTGTGAATGTGTGTGAATCTGTGTGAATGTGTGTGAATGTGTGTGAATGTGTGTGAATGTGTGTGAATGTGTGTGAATCTGTGTGAATCTGTGTGAATGTGTGTGAATCTGTGTGAATCTGTGTGAATCTGTGTGAATCTGTGTGAATGTGTGTGAATCTGTGTGAATGTGTGTGAATGTGTGTGAATCTGTGTGAATCTGTGTCAATCTGTGTCAATCTGTGTGAATGTGTGTGAATGTGTGTGAATCTGTGTGAATGTGTGTGAATGTGTGTGAATGTGTGTGAATCTGTGTGAATCTGTGTGAATGTGTGTGAATCTGTGTGAATGTGTGTGAATGTGTGTGAATGTGTGTGAATGTGTGTGAATGTGTGTGAATCTGTGTGAATGTGTGTGAATGTGTGGGAATCTGTGTGAATGTGTGTGTGAATGTGTGTGTGAATGTGTGTGTGAATGTGTGTGAATGTGTGTGAATCTGTGTGAATGTGTGTGAATCTGTGTGAATGTGTGTGAATGTGTGTGAATGTGTGTGAATGTGTGTGAATGTGTGTGAATGTGTGTGAATCTGTGTGAATGTGTGTGAATGTGTGTGAATGTGTGTGAATGTGTGTGAATGTGTGTGAATGTGTGTGAATCTGTGTGAATGTGTGTCAATCTGTGTGAATGTGTGTGAATCTGTGTTAATGTGTGTCAATCTGTGTGAATGTGTGTCAATCTGTGTGAATGTGTGTCAATCTGTGTGAATGTGTGTCAATCTGTGTGAATCTGTGTGAATGTGTGTGAATGTGTATGAATGTGTGTGAATGTGTGTGAATGTGTGTGAATGTGTGTGAATGTGTGTGAATGTGTGTGAATGTGTGTGAATGTGTGTGAATGTGTGTGAATGTGTGTGAATCTGTGTGAATGTGTGTGAATGTGTGTGAATCTGTGTGAATCTGTGTGAATCTGTGTGAATGTGTGTGAATGTGTGTCAATCTGTGTGAATGTGTGTCAATCTGTGTGAATGTGTGTGAATCTGTGTGAATGTGTGTGAATCTGTGTGAATGTGTGTGAATCTGTGTGAATGTGTGTGAATCTGTGTGAATGTGTGTGAATCTGTGTGAATGTGTGTGAATCTGTGTTAATCTGTGTCAATCTGTGTGAATGTGTGTGAATCTGTGTGAATGTGTGTGAATCTGTGTTAATCTGTGTCAATCTGTGTGAATGTGTGTGAATCTGTGTCAATCTGTGTGAATCTGTGTGAATGTGTGTGAATCTGTGTGAATGTGTGTGAATCTGTGTGAATGTGTGTGAATCTGTGTGAATGTGTGTGAATGTGTGTCAATCTGTGTGAATGTGTGTCAATCTGTGTGAATGTGTGTGAATCTGTGTGAATGTGTGTGAATGTGTGTGAATGTGTGTGAATCTGTGTGAATGTGTGTGAATCTGTGTGAATGTGTGTGAATCTGTGTGAATGTGTGTGAATCTGTGTGAATCTGTGTGAATGTGTGTCAATCTGTGTGAATGTGTGTCAATCTGTGTGAATGTGTGTCAATCTGTGTGAATGTGTGTCAATCTGTGTGAATGTGTGTGAATCTGTGTGAATCTGTGTGAATGTGTGTGAATGTGTGTGAATCTGTGTGAATCTGTGTGAATCTGTGTGAATCTGTGTGAATCTGTGTGAATGTGTGTGAATGTGTGTGAATGTGTGTGAATGTGTGTGAATGTGTGTGAATGTGTGTGAATGTGTGTGAATGTGTGTGAATGTGTGTGAATGTGTGTGAATGTGTGTGAATGTGTGTGAATGTGTGTGAATGTGTGTGAATGTGTGTGAATGTGTGTGAATCTGTGTGAATCTGTGTGAATGTGTGTGAATGTGTGTGAATGTGTGTGAATGTGTGTGAATGTGTGTGAATGTGTGTGAATGTGTGTGAATGTGTGTGAATGTGTGTGAATGTGTGTGAATGTGTGTGAATGTGTGTGAATGTGTGTGAATGTGTGTGAATGTGTGTGAATCTGTGTGAATGTGTGTGAATGTGTGTGAATCTGTGTGAATGTGTGTGAATGTGTGTGAATGTGTGTGAATCTGTGTGAATGTGTGTCAATCTGTGTGAATGTGTGTCAATCTGTGTGAATGTGTGTCAATCTGTGTGAATGTGTGTCAATCTGTGTGAATGTGTGTCAATCTGTGTGAATGTGTGTGAATCTGTGTTAATCTGTGTCAATCTGTGTGAATGTGTGTGAATCTGTGTGAATGTGTGTGAATCTGTGTGAATGTGTGTGAATCTGTGTGAATGTGTGTGAATCTGTGTGAATGTGTGTGAATCTGTGTGAATGTGTGTGAATCTGTGTGAATGTGTGTGAATCTGTGTTAATCTGTGTCAATCTGTGTGAATGTGTGTGAATCTGTGTGAATGTGTGTGAATCTGTGTGAATGTGTGTGAATCTGTGTGAATGTGTGTGAATCTGTGTGAATGTGTGTGAATGTGTGTCAATCTGTGTGAATGTGTGTCAATCTGTGTGAATGTGTGTGAATCTGTGTGAATGTGTGTGAATCTGTGTGAATGTGTGTGAATCTGTGTGAATGTGTGTGAATCTGTGTGAATGTGTGTGAATCTGTGTGAATCTGTGTGAATGTGTGTCAATCTGTGTGAATGTGTGTCAATCTGTGTGAATGTGTGTGAATCTGTGTGAATGTGTGTGAATCTGTGTGAATGTGTGTGAATGTGTGTCAATCTGTGTGAATGTGTGTCAATCTGTGTGAATGTGTGTGAATGTGTGTGAATCTGTGTGAATGTGTGTGAATGTGTGTGAATGTGTGTGAATCTGTGTGTGAATGTGTGTCAATCTGTGTGAATGTGTGTGAATCTGTGTGAATGTGTGTGAATGTGTGTGAATGTGTGTGAATCTGTGTGAATCTGTGTGAATCTGTGTGAATCTGTGTGAATCTGTGTGAATCTGTGTGAATCTGTGTGAATCTGTGTGAATCTGTGTGAATGTGTGTGAATGTGTGTGAATGTGTGTGAATGTGTGTGAATGTGTGTGAATGTGTGTGAATCTGTGTCAATCTGTGTCAATCTGTGTGAATGTGTGTGAATGTGTGTGAATGTGTGTGAATGTGTGTGAATCTGTGTGAATGTGTGTGAATCTGTGTGAATGTGTGTGAATGTGTGTGAATCTGTGTGAATGTGTGTGAATCTGTGTGAATGTGTGTGAATGTGTGGGAATCTGTGTGAATGTGTGTGTGAATGTGTGTGTGAATGTGTGTGTGAATGTGTGTGAATGTGTGTGTGAATGTGTGTGTGAATGTGTGTGTGAATGTGTGTGTGAATGTGTGTGAATGTGTGTGAATGTGTGTGTGTGTGTGTGTGTGTTACTCACTCAGTGCAGATGTGTGTGTGTGTGTGTGAGTGACTCACTCAGTGCAGATGTGTGTGTGTGTGTGTGTGAGACTCACTCAGTGCAGATGTGTGTGTGTGTGTGTGTGTGTGTGTGAGACTCACTCAGTGCAGATGTGTGTGTGTGTGTGTGAGAGACTCACTCAGTGCAGATGTGTGTGTGTGTGTGTGTGAGACTCACTGTGTGTGTGAGACTCACTCAGTGCAGATGTGTGTGTGTGTGTGTGAGACTCACTCAGTGCAGATGTGTGTGTGTGTGTGTGTGACTCACTCAGTGCAGATGTGTGTGTGTGTGTGTGTGTGTGTGTGTGTGTGTGTGTGTGTGTGTGTGTGTGTGTGTGTGTGTGTGTGTGTGTGAGACTCACTCAGTGCAGATGTGTGAGATGAGCTCGATGGAGGAGAATCCGGCCTGCAGGAACCCGTCCTCGTATCGCTCCATCTTAATGGCTCGGAGCCAGTCGCCCACTGAACTGCAGTGAGACAGCGGCGGCGGCGGACGCTGGTCCAGCAGAGGGTGAGACGACCTGAGACAGAGACACACGTTACACACACACCGTGAGAGTGTGCGCGCGCATGAGTGAGTGTTTGTGTGTGTGAATGAGAGTGTGTGTGTGCATTAGATTAATTTGTGAAGGATCATGTGACACTGGAAATTTCAGCTTTAATCACAGGAATAAATTACACTTTATTACATTCATGTCATTGCTCTTGAATTTAAGGAACATGTTTTGTGTGTACGGATGATTTAGAATGGAAAGTGCAGGATGCAGCAGTGAAGGTGATTAACTTCCATTTCAGCCTCCCACCCAAACACTTCCTGTCTCACACACACACACACACACACACACACACACGTGAGCTGAAGGAGGCACTGACCCGTCGGGGATGCGTCCGGTGATCTTGAGTGAGGCCGGGTTCCGGATCAGTCGGTCCAGCGCAGAGACGATGGCACAGAAGCGCGGGCGAGACGAGCGCTCCTTCTGCCAGCAGTCCAGCATGAGCTGGTGCAGAGACGCGGGGCACTCCGGGGGGGGCGGCAGGCGGTAGTCCTGCTCGATGGCGTTGATCACCTGCACACATCGGTCAGCGGTTAACACACCCATAACACTCTCACAGTGCAGGAGCGTGTGTGTGTGTGTGTGTGTGTGTGTGTGAGGGACTCACGTCCTGGTTGCTCATGTCCCAGTACGGTCTCTCTCCGAACGACATCACCTCCCACATGACGATGCCGTAGCTCCAGACGTCTGACGCCGAGGTGAACTTGCGGAAGGCAATGGCTTCAGGAGCCGTCCAGCGGATGGGAATCTTCCCGCCCTGAAACACGCGAGCGACACCATCATCATCACGACACGCGTCTCACTAAAGCGAGCCAGCCTCGCAGCGGTTCAGAGAGCATTCAAATGAACTCTGCTCTGACTGGCCGCTGCGCATGGATGATGAAAATTACAATGACACACAATCATGAATGCCAGAATGCCCATTATGACCCATTTTTATCCTAATATACAAAAAATATATATATCTTGATCATAAAAAAAACACCCAATCTGTATGCTAATCATAAGAAAAACTGTTTAAATCACAAAACCACACAAATGAACAAAACCGGCTTGATCTGAGAGCAGCAGACTCTCACCAGTGAGCTGGTGTACGTGGGGTCGGACGAATTCTCCGTCAGGAACCGGGACAGGCCGAAGTCGGACACCTTACACACCAGGTTACTGTTGACCAGGATGTTCCTCGCCGCCAGATCACGATGAACGAAACTCATCTCAGAGAGATACTTCATACCGGACGCGATCCCACGCAACATCCCCACCAGCTGGATGGGAGTGAACTGACCATCATTCAACTGAGGACAGAGAGAGAGAGACCGTGAGACAGAGAGACACACATCTGACCCCACATCAGACAGAGAGAGACACATCTGACCCCACATCAGACAGACAGAGACACATCTGACCCCACATCAGACAGAGAGAGACACATCTGACCCCACATCAGACAGACAGAGACACATCTGACCCCACATCAGACAGAGAGAGACACATCTGACCCCACATCAGACAGAGAGAGACACATCTGACCCCACATCAGACAGACAGAGACACATCTGACCCCACATCAGACAGAGAGAGAGACACATCTGACCCCACATCAGACAGACAGAGACACATCTGACCCCACATCAGACAGACAGAGACACATCTGACCCCACATCAGACAGACAGAGACACATCTGACCCCACATCAGACAGAGACACATCTGACCCACATCAGACAGAGAGAGACACATCTGACCCACATCAGACAGAGAGAGACAGATCTGACCCACATCAGACAGAGAGAGACAGATCTGACCCACATCAGACAGGGAGAGACAGATCTGACCCACATCAGACAGAGAGACACATCTGACAGAAAGAGACAGAGAGAGAGAGACACATCTGACCCCACATCAGACAGAGAGAGAGACACATCTGACCCCACATCAGACAGACAGAGACACATCTGACCCCACATCAGACAGACAGAGACACATCTGACCCCACATCAGACAGACAGAGACACATCTGACCCCACATCAGACAGAGACACATCTGACCCACATCAGACAGAGAGAGACACATCTGACCCACATCAGACAGAGAGAGACAGATCTGACCCACATCAGACAGAGAGAGACAGATCTGACCCACATCAGACAGGGAGAGACAGATCTGACCCACATCAGACAGAGAGAGACACATCTGACCCACATCACACAGACAGAGACACATCTGACCCCACATCAGACAGAGAGAGAGACACATCTGACCCCACATCAGACAGAGAGAGAGAGACACATCTGACCCCACATCAGACAGAGAGACACATCTGACCCCACATCAGAGAGAGAGACACATCTGACCCCACATCAGACAGAGAGAGAGAGACACATCTGACCCCACATCAGACAGAGACACATCTGACCCCACATCAGACAGAGAGACACATCTGACCCACATCAGACAGAGAGAGAGACACATCTGACCCACATCAGACAGAGAGAGAGACACATCTGACCCACATCAGACAGAGAGAGACACATCTGACCCCACATCAGACAGAGAGAGAGACACATCTGACCCCACATCAGACAGAGAGAGAGACACATCTGACCCCACATCAGACAGACAGAGACACATCTGACCCCACATCAGACAGAGAGACACATCTGACCCCACATCAGACAGACAGAGACACATCTGACCCCACATCAGACAGAGAGAGAGACACATCTGACCCCACATCAGACAGACAGAGACACATCTGACCCCACATCAGACAGACAGAGACACATCTGACCCCACATCAGACAGAGAGAGAGACACATCTGACCCCACATCAGACAGAGAGAGACACACATCTGACCCCACATCAGAGAGAGAGACACATCTGACCCCACATCAGACAGAGAGAGAGAGACACATCTGACCCCACATCAGACAGAGACACATCTGACCCCACATCAGACAGAGAGACACATCTGACCCACATCAGACAGAGAGAGAGACACATCTGACCCACATCAGACAGAGAGACACATCTGACCCCACATCAGACAGAGAGACACATCTGACCCCACATCAGACAGACAGAGACACATCTGACCCCACATCAGACAGAGACACATCTGACCCCACATCAGACAGAGAGAGACAGATCTGACCCACATCAGACAGAGAGAGAGACACATCTGACAGAAAGAGACAGAGAGAGAGACACATCTGACCCCACATCACACAGACAGAGACACATCTGACCCCACATCAGACAGAGAGAGAGACACATCTGACCCCACATCAGACAGAGAGAGAGAGAGACACATCTGACCCCACATCAGACAGAGAGAGAGACACATCTGACCCCACATCAGACAGAGAGAGACACACATCTGACACCACATCAGAGAGAGAGACACATCTGACCCCACATCAGACAGAGAGAGAGAGACACATCTGACCCCACATCAGACAGAGACACATCTGACCCCACATCAGACAGAGAGAGAGACACATCTGACCCACATCAGACAGAGAGAGAGACACATCTGACCCCACATCAGACAGAGAGAGAGACACATCTGACCCCACATCAGACAGAGAGAGAGACACATCTGACCCCACATCAGACAGAGAGAGAGACACATCTGACCCCACTCCAGACAGAGAGAGAGAGACACATCTGACCCCACATCAGACAGAGAGAGAGACACATCTGACCCACATCAGACAGAGAGAGAGACACATCTGACCCACATCAGACAGACAGAGAGACACATCTGACCCCACATCAGATAGAGAGAGAGACACATCTGACCCCACATCAGACAGAGAGAGAGACACATCTGACCCCACATCAGACAGAGAGAGAGACACATCTGACCCACATCAGACAGAGAGAGAGACACATCTGACCCCACATCAGACAGAGAGAGAGAGACACATCTGACCCCACATCAGACAGACAGAGAGACACATCTGACCCCACATCAGACAGAGAGAGAGACACATCTGACCCCACATCAGACAGAGAGAGAGACACATCTGACCCACATCAGACAGAGAGAGAGACACATCTGACCCCACATCAGACAGAGAGAGAGACACATCTGACCCCACATCAGACAGAGAGAGACACATCTGACCCCACATCAGACAGAGAGAGAGAGACACATCTGACCCCACATCAGACAGAGAGAGAGAGACACATCTGACCCCACATCAGACAGAGAGAGAGACACATCTGACCCCACATCAGACAGAGAGAGAGACACATCTGACCCCACATCAGACAGAGAGAGAGACACATCTGACCCCACATCAGACAGAGAGAGAGACACACCTGACCCCACATCAGACAGAGAGAGAGAGACACATCTGACCCACATCAGACAGAGAGAGAGACACATCTGACCCCACATCAGACAGAGAGAGAGACACATCTGACCCCACACCAGACAGAGAGAGAGAGACACATCTGACCCCACATCAGACAGAGACACATCTGACCCCACATCAGACAGAGAGACACATCTGACCCACATCAGACAGAGAGAGAGACACATCTGACCCACATCAGACAGAGAGACACATCTGACCCCACATCAGACAGAGAGACACATCTGACCCCACATCAGACAGACAGAGACACATCTGACCCCACATCAGACAGAGACACATCTGACCCCACATCAGACAGAGAGAGACAGATCTGACCCACATCAGACAGAGAGAGAGACACATCTGACAGAAAGAGACAGAGAGAGAGACACATCTGACCCCACATCACACAGACAGAGACACATCTGACCCCACATCAGACAGAGAGAGAGACACATCTGACCCCACATCAGACAGAGAGAGAGAGAGACACATCTGACCCCACATCAGACAGAGAGAGAGACACATCTGACCCCACATCAGACAGAGAGAGACACACATCTGACACCACATCAGAGAGAGAGACACATCTGACCCCACATCAGACAGAGAGAGAGAGACACATCTGACCCCACATCAGACAGAGACACATCTGACCCCACATCAGACAGAGAGAGAGACACATCTGACCCACATCAGACAGAGAGAGAGACACATCTGACCCCACATCAGACAGAGAGAGAGACACATCTGACCCCACATCAGACAGAGAGAGAGACACATCTGACCCCACATCAGACAGAGAGAGAGACACATCTGACCCCACTCCAGACAGAGAGAGAGAGACACATCTGACCCCACATCAGACAGAGAGAGAGACACATCTGACCCACATCAGACAGAGAGAGAGACACATCTGACCCACATCAGACAGACAGAGAGACACATCTGACCCCACATCAGATAGAGAGAGAGACACATCTGACCCCACATCAGACAGAGAGAGAGACACATCTGACCCCACATCAGACAGAGAGAGAGACACATCTGACCCACATCAGACAGAGAGAGAGACACATCTGACCCCACATCAGACAGAGAGAGAGAGACACATCTGACCCCACATCAGACAGACAGAGAGACACATCTGACCCCACATCAGACAGAGAGAGAGACACATCTGACCCCACATCAGACAGAGAGAGAGACACATCTGACCCACATCAGACAGAGAGAGAGACACATCTGACCCCACATCAGACAGAGAGAGAGACACATCTGACCCCACATCAGACAGAGAGAGACACATCTGACCCCACATCAGACAGAGAGAGAGAGACACATCTGACCCCACATCAGACAGAGAGAGAGAGACACATCTGACCCCACATCAGACAGAGAGAGAGACACATCTGACCCCACATCAGACAGAGAGAGAGACACATCTGACCCCACATCAGACAGAGAGAGAGACACATCTGACCCCACATCAGACAGAGAGAGAGACACACCTGACCCCACATCAGACAGAGAGAGAGAGACACATCTGACCCACATCAGACAGAGAGAGAGACACATCTGACCCCACATCAGACAGAGAGAGAGACACATCTGACCCCACACCAGACAGAGAGAGAGAGACACATCTGACCCCACATCAGACAGACAGAGAGACACATCTGACCCCACATCAGACAGAGAGAGAGACACATCTGACCCCACATCAGACAGAGAGAGAGACACATCTGACCCCACATCAGACAGACAGAGAGACACATCTGACCCCACATCAGACAGACAGAGAGACACATCTGACCCCACATCAGACAGAGAGAGAGAGACACATCTGACCCCACATCAGACAGAGAGAGAGAGACACATCTGACCCCACATCAGACAGAGAGAGAGAGACACATCTGACCCCACATCAGACAGAGAGAGAGAGAGAGAGACACATCTGACCCACATCAGACAGAGAGAGAGAGACACATCTGACCCCACATCAGACAGAGAGAGAGAGAGAGACACATCTGACCCCACATCAGACAGAGAGAGAGACACATCTGATCCCACACCAGACAGAGAGAGAGAGACACATCTGACCCCAC
>JAWRVZ010000773.1:60000-62500 GCA_037043235.1 Rhodeus uyekii
TGGCCAACATTTCTAAAGAATGCTTTCAGCAGCTTGTTGAATCAATGCCACGCAGAATTAAGCAGTTCTGAAGGAGAAAGAGGGTCAAACACTGCATTAGTGTGTGTTCCTATTAATCCTGTAGATGAGTGTGTGGGTAAAGTTTGACACATGTATGGAAGTCGTTAAAACCCCGCCCCCTCAGTCAAGCACCAATCACATCGTCACATATCTCACCTGAAGCAGAACACGGCAACAATCACCACAGCAACGAGAATGAGCAGTCCTATAGCAACCAGCACACCGGTCAACATCAGCCGCGACGCAGATCCTTCCTCTGAGAGACACACACCGTTAGCTGCTGATGTGTGTGTGTGTGTGTGTGTGTGTGTGTGTGTGTGTGTGTGTGTGTGTACCGTCAGGTAGAGTGCTGATAGTGCTGTTGGCGCTGAAGTGTCCATAACCCGCTGCGGTTCTCGCTCGGATCTGCACCTGATACTGTGACGCTCGATGCAGGTCGTTCAGAACCACGGAGTTACTTTTACTGCTGACGTACTGCCATCCATCATCCTGACCCTACAGCACAGAGGTCAGAGGTCAGAGGGTGAGCCGTGATAACTACACCAGCCGATCAGACGATAGATGTTCCAGCCGTCTCGTCATCCTTTCATCATCAGTGTCGTCAGCTGCGTCTCATCCGCTGGTTCCTGCAGTGTGTTTGTGCGTCTCCCGTCCCTCAGTTCAGTAAATATAATCATGAGGTTTCGTAACAGACACTCGGAATTTAAGGTTGTGTTTTATTTTCTACAGAGGCTTTGATTAAGGCATGTTAATGATACATCTTGAAATGAACATCCAGCAACGCCTGGAGATCCGAGCGTCTCTACATACGAGTATTCCCGGATACGAGCAAACCTTCCGCAGATTTCTGCTTCTAGATACGAGTAAATATTCGGGATGCGAGCACTCGTACTGACGCCGATGCCGACGCTCTTCACTGACTTCTGTACGCATCGCCCGCGAGCAGCTGATTACGAGCAAGCCTTCGAGATTTCTGCTTCTAGATAGAGTACATCAGGTCGCCTGAGAGTAGCTGATTCTCTCTCCATTCTTCATAACAGCGACGAGCTCTAGGAAAGTGAGTGTAAGGATGGAGTGTGAAGAAGAAGCGCGTGATGAACATGGAAATGAAGCAGGAAATTGTGGATAAATATGATGGAGCAGCAGGAGGAACTGAGGAGCTGATGGAGCTGCAGACGATGAACATACGCAGGTGTTGCGAGAGATCAGCAGAGGAGAGCAGGAGGAGGAACCGGAGGAAAACATTTCCACAAGTGAAATGAAGGAAGTGATGGCTGTGTGGAAGAAGGTTTCTGATTTCATTGAAAAGAAACACCCTGATAAATCGTCTGCTGCTCGCGCTTCGATGCTTTTTGACGACGCGTGTCTTACTTGTTTTTAAAGGGAGACAGAAACAAATCTCCCTCGATTGGTGTTAAGTTACGATACAGAATCAAGTGTCTGCGTACCAACACACACTTCTCCTGCCGCTTCTGTCTGTAAAACTTATAATTAAAACTACATTTTATTTGATATCACACGAATCCTTATACTGTAAACATGTACTATAAGTGTGTGTGTGTGTGTGTGTGTCTATAGCAATAAAAACATGTTTTTTTCTGTTGTTACGGATCTGGAACGGATTAATTTGTTTTCTATTATTTCTTATGTGAAATCATGATTCTAGATACGAGCAGTTCGAGTGACGAGCTCTGGAACGCATTACGCTCGTCTCTCCAGGCGTTACTGAACGGAGAATAGTGAAGCTGAGCTTCGGTTATGAGGGACAATCCAGGATTAAAGGAGAAACACTGGATTTATCAACATCCCTATAATAACTGATGATGATTATGAAGCGATAGCTGCGGGTCAAAGGTCGGCCTCACCTTCAGACAGTAGCGCAGCTGATACTCCTGAACACTGAGCTGCGTCTGCGCAGGAGCCGTCCAGCTGAGAGACACACTGCTCTCCGACGCCGCGGTCCTGCTGACGCCGGACACTGGGACGGCCACTGCACACACACACACACACACACACACACACACAGAGAGACACACACACTTTTATCATCGCATTCAAGAAACACATTGACATTCTAATCAGTTCTTGCTTTCCCTGGGAATCGAACCCATGACCTTGATGTTGCAAGCGCCGCTCTCGGCTGAGACACACAGGAAGTGTTGTGGTTGGGCACTGACCGTCTCTGCTGGTGGTGATGTTGACGGCGCTGGAGGCGGGGCTTGTGTGACTGACAGCGCTCACGCCGTTCTGTGATTGGACGGTGAAGGTGTAGGTGGTGTGTGGGAGGAGCCCGCGGATGACGACACGCCTCCCGCTCACGCCCGTCTGCCCCGGCCTGTAGGTCACGCTGTCGGCACACGGGGAGCACACGGATCCCCGGCAGCGCGCGCACGCCACGCTGTAGCTCAGATCCGAGCGGCCGCCGCGGTCCAGCGGCTCC
>JAWRVZ010000773.1:70000-75000 GCA_037043235.1 Rhodeus uyekii
AGATTATTGTAATGCTTTACTAGGTGGTTGCCCTGCACGCTTAATAAACAAATTCCAGCTGGTCCAAAATGCAGCAGCTCGAGTTCTTACTAGAACCAGGAAGTATGAGCATATTAGCCCAGTTCTGTCAAACCTGCACTGGCTTCCTATTAAACACCGAATACATTTTAAAATCTTGCTAATTACTTACAAAGCATTAAATGGTTTAGCTCCACAGTACTTGAGCGATCTCTTAACACATTATAGTCCTTCACGTCTATTGCGATCCCAAAATACTGACCAGCTTATAATACCTAGAATATCAAAGTCAACTGCTGGCGGTCGATCCTTTTCCTATTTAGCTCCTAAACTCTGGAACAGTCTTCCTATTACAGTTCGGGAAGCAGACACACTCTGTCAGTTTAAATGTAGACTAAAAACACATCTCTTCAACCTGGCATACACATAACACATTATACATACATTTTTAATCAAAATCATGTAAAATGATTGTTAGGCTGCATAATTTAGATAAGCCGGAAACGGGAACATTCCCATAACACCTGATGTACTCGATACATCAGAAGAAGAATGGCATCTACGCTGATATTGGTCTCTGTTTATTCCGAAAATGATCTACCCATTATATTTATTGAGAAATATATATATATACAGTAATACCTTGGTTTACGAGTTTAATTCGTTCCAAGAACGAGCTCGTATCCCAAAATGCTCGTACACCAAAACAATTTCCCCCATAAGAATGCATTCAAAATCAATTAATTCGTTACACACGACCATAAATGCCCATTTTAAATATTTAGTTTTTATTTTACCCTATTAATTACAGTTTAAATTATAACCATTAATATCTCATATAAATACTCTTTAAACAGACAATTAAACTTTAGACAATTAAACTCTAAAAATACTTGACAATTTACTGTAACTCACTTTGAGCAGCGTCTGCTGGCATGAAGGAGATGAGAGACAGACGAGGGAGGGGGAAACACAAAACCTGGATTCAAGTGCAAATGAGTGAATTTATTAAAATAGTGCAGAAAACAAACAAAGTGATAATCCAGAGTGAAAGTCGTGGAACGGGAGACGCGCGCGCGAGCGCCGGGAGACTCGCGCGACACCAACGCGAGCTCCAGAGTGGAGAGAAGTGAGGAGACAATTAATTCATGAACCCCATATATATTTCACTACGTGAACAATAGAGGCTGAGAGAAGTTAAACTGCTGATAGAGCGAGGCTGAGAGAATGAATGCTTTAAGGGGTGATAAAGGGGTTGGGACTGCGTGACTGTGTTATGAGAGGCTGTCATTAGGATATTTACAGTAAAAATGCCCGTGAAGATGCAGAGCGTTAGGACAAAAATGCGCGTGGTTGAGGGAAAAATTTGCTCGCGCTCCGATACAAAGCTCGTACACCGATTCAACCCTCCATGCTCGTCTTTTCTCGTATACCAAGTCGCTCGTAAACCGAGGTACCACTGTATAGTCCAAAAATGCCGCTCCACATTTCCCTTCTTTGGTATTGCGACGGTAGACTGGCAGACGAGACAAACGCACTTTGAAAATGTAATCATGAAAAAAAAAAGTCCTCCTCCCATTCCGTATGAAAGTGATACGTTTTTTTCTTCTTTCTTGGTCCAGCTCCCCCACTCATTTTATACCCTATCTTACGTTTCACCCTTTCGCGCGTGCGATCAGACCGCTGTGATTAGAACGTTTGTGCTTCACGTCATCAACTGCTAAATTCAAGCGTGTTTTCGCGCGTCATCTGGCGGCGGTTCAGAGATGGACGCACTCAGAGCTTGAACATCACAAATCATATATAAGTCATATATAACGGTCGCCTAAAACAAACTCACTCTGGGGGGTCAGAGGGAATATTTAGAACTTACGTGCGAAAGAGGAAAAAACGAGCGAAAAATTAGGATGTAATTAACGACTAGCTTGTTAGCTTTGCAGCGCTCAGGGCCGTTGTTTGTTTGAGCGCAAGTGACCTAATTATACGGAAACAAATCAGATGTCATGTGACTGGCTGTCCTGTGTGTCAATCAAGAGACGGGATGCTGATGCGCTGACGTCTAGTTTTCATTCAAAACAACTCAACTTTATTTGTATAGTGTCAGTTCATGACAATGTCGCCTCACCTTGTCCTGCGATCTACCGATAGTAGCTTGGAGATCGACTGGCAGATCGCGATCGACGCATTGAGCACCCCTGATCTAGACCTGATCTAGAACCTCCAACTGCTCCAAACTGGACTTCATATTGGACTTGAATTGTTGTATAATAATCATGCACTGTTTGGCTGTTGGACAGAGGAGAACTGGTCCCCCAACTGTTTCTCCCAAGGTTTTTTCTCCATTCTATTCTTCATTTATATTGATTCTCCTGCTCGTTTAGAGCTGCTGTTCAGCCAAACACACTTTGTTTATATTGTTTTCATGTGAGCACTGTAAAGCTGCTTTGAAACAATCTGTATAGTAGAAAGCGCTGTATATATAAAGGTGACAGTGATGATGTTGGTTCAGTATATATGATTACAGGATTATGGATGCAGCGCTGCTGTTAATATGTGCTTAATCTCAGAGCCAGCATTCAGCTCTAATCATCAATAATCAATAATCAATCATCAATCATCAATAATCAATCATCAATAATCAGCTCTGAACTGAGGAGTGTGAACGGGATGTGAAGCTGAGCATCTGAACACAAACGCTTCTTTTGGGTTTTAATCCACTTAAACCGAGACTAAGTTCAGAAGATTGAAGAAACAAGCCTTTAAAGAAAGAAAGACGGAGGGGTCAGAGGTCACAGCCGACGGTAATCCCGCTTTACCTCCGAGCGCTGAGAAAGATCTGCTCACCGGATTCATGGCGTTGAGACCACCTTACACACTCACACACACCGAGACACACACACACACACACACTCACACTCACTCACACTGAGACACACACACTCTGCGACAAGTGTGTTCTGCGACGAGTGTGGGTTCTGTAACGCTCCGTTGTTCCTGCTGTCCAGAGCATGAGCTCATCCGATGGTTTTCCACAGAACCTTCCTCTCCCAGTCACTCCATCTTCTGCGTCCCGCTCGTCCCGGGCAGGAGCTGCAGGAATCCCGGAGCAGAGCGGGAAGAGCCGAGAGACGCTGTTTGGACAGTGTCAGATATTGTTGATCTTACAGCAGGACAAATGAAGTCCTTATAACGACCGGAGCGTCCCAACACACGCCAGGAATGTGTGTGTGTGTGTGTGTGTGTGTGTGTGTGTGTGTGTGTGTGCATGTGTGTGTGCATGTGCGTGTGTGTGTGCGGACGCTAATGACTGATGCTCTTCTGCACATGAAAGCTAAAGAAACTTTATAATTCACTCATACACAAACAGCCACTGATACACACAGATAAATGTGAGTGTGTGTGAGTGAGCGAGTGTGTTTGTGTGTGTGTGTGTGTGTGTGTGTGTGTGACTGGATCGGACACTTATGGTGTTTCTGTTCTGTTATTGGATGATTCCGGAACTGATTTCCTCTGCGGGAATCCAGGAATCCTGGAGCGCCATGAAATCCGGAACGAATTCCCGACACATTCATCACAGACAAATATAAATATAAAATGTGTGTGTATGTGTATTCTTATAAAAACACCCAAATATATTTACACACACAAAAATAATGTGTGTATTTGTATATATAATGTGTGTGTGTGTGTGTATATATAAATATATATATATATATAAAATGTGTGTGTGTGGGGGTGTGAGTGTGTAAAGTTTTATTTTTAAGGTATTCATTCACTGAAATCTTAAATAAATTGAGTTTCTGTGAAACTGAAGCTTTTAAAGGTTTACAGGATTGATTATTGATTACCATTTATTAAAAGTAATTAATGCATTAACTAACAAAATCTCTTTAAGAACCTCGTGTTGATTAAATAATGTTAACAGATAAACTTTAAACTTAAAATCTGTTAGTAAATGCTGTAGAAATATTGTTAACTGTTAATCATGTAAACAAATTAAATATTAATATACAAAAATAAAGAGTTGAAAAAGTTATAATTAGTTTTAGCCCAAGTTTATTGAGGCGATATAGAGATATAATGATGCTAATTAATTACCTTCTTCAGCTGCGATGAGAGAAAACACAAAGAACAGAGAAACTATCCACAAAACAGGATCCATCCCGATCCCGATCCCGATCCACTTCAGATTCAGATTCGGATTGAAATCCTTGCAGATGCGCGTGCGTGTGAGTGCGCGTCCCCTATCCCGCCATGGAAAAGTGCTGTAATCCCGGCAGAGCCTCCGATTAAACTCGTGGATTCTGCTCTGCCTGATCCCGGAGATCCGTCGACACGAACATGGGAGAAACTATCCCGAAAAACGCGGAGTTTCGCTCGACGCGAACTTTCCCTCGGGATCGAGCGCGCGCCCGCGAAAGGCCCCGCCCCCCGCAGGCAGGGCCGGCGCTAATTGGTCGGCCCGGCTGCCTGTCAGATGAAACACGAGCGCGCTTCATGCAGTCTCGTTATTTCATTTAATTAAACTCCCAAACACGACAGAAGCGTAATGAACTAATAAATGTGATTATATGAGATTAAAAAAAGGAATAACTTACATTTAATTCAATCCTGAAGTTATTTGTATTTTTAATTTAAGTTTTTTTGTTCGTTTTTTAGTTCTATGATGTATTTTAAATGTATTTATGTTCCTCTGAGCTTTTATTTCTTTATGTAATCATTCATTTAGCAGGTTTGGGTCTCATATGTGTCTGAATCTCATAATAATGACATAAAACTCTAATTATGCCATAAAAAGTCTATCTTAAATCATAAAAGTTATTATTATTATAACACAGTCACAATTTCTCATTTTATTTATTTCTTGATTAGGACTTACTGTGTCATGATTTAGTCTTTTATGACACACAATAGATGTGTTTTGTTGTAGTTTGGCTGAAACTGTTTCTGAGATCCGGATGCGAATCTCCTCGCGCGCTCCC
>JAWRVZ010000774.1:0-15000 GCA_037043235.1 Rhodeus uyekii
TAATATTACGGCTTAAGAAAGCTAGAAGGAGTGCGTCTGCTTCTCTCTGCACGAGGATATTTAATATATATATATTTTTTTTATTCTAACACAATTCCATAGTGACGTGACACAATATATAATGTTATGCCAGATTTTCTGTAGGAATAGGAACGTGATGCATAATGATGATTTTCTAAAGCTGATGATTCTCCTGTTTTGGAGAGAGAGAGAGTTTCTCCTCATCTCCGGTTGTTGGTTTGGAGCGGCTCAGAGATGTTTTGACAGACTTTTTGGATTCATGGCTCAATGAACTAGAACTGAAACATTGTATTGTTATTCTATCAAGCGTTTTAAAGTCAGACAGGAAGGTCTCTAGCCGGCGTGTGAGCCGTGAGTCTGTTTGCTGCATACTTTCCTCCATCACCATCCGCGCTCACTAAGGTAATGCGAGTCTGACGGCGGCATCAAGCCAGAAAATCGCGTTTCATCTTTGATTTGGAGACGTTATTCCAGGGCTGTGGATCTTTTTGATCCGGCGAACGGCATGCCGCGTGGTCTTATCGAGCAGCACACATGGCTTACATTTAAACATTAAAGCTGATGATTATGAGATTAAATCTGTGCTCGTTGCGTCCAAAGGTCACTGAGATAGACTTAAAAGCTTCTGGAGTGAAGCTCGTCTCTTGTACGGCCTGATTACAGGTTTGACAACAGTTGAACTGGAATGAACAACCGGTTATTTGCGCAATATCTGCATTGCGTTCACTTGGAAAGCTTCCAGTCGAGTCAGACAAACCAAATGATTTTGTGAATTTAGAGCAGGTACTGTGAATGCTAAAGTATGATGTGTGCCCATAAAGCATGCAGTGCGTTATGGGTTATGAGGGCCTAGTGATAAACGTAGGCTGTTAAAATCTTTTATGGTGTGCTGAATATTGCTGGACTCACAATAAAATGAGAAATGAGGTAACTGGGAAAGAAAAGCAGATCTGTTGCAGGCCAGCGACGTGCTGCCGCGCTCGTTAGTTAGGGATATTTGCATTGCATGTTTGCAATATTTTTTCCGGTAAGTCTCTTCTGCTCACCAGGACTGCATTTATTTGATCAAAAACAGTAATATTGTGAAATATTATTATAACTTGAAATAAATATTTTCTATTTGAATATAATTTAAAATGTAATTTGTTATTGTGGCGGCAAAGCGGATTTTTTTCACATTTCTTTATGGATTTTTGCATGAGTAGAAAGAAAAAGATCAGCATTTATTCGAAATAGAAATCATTTGTAATGTTATAAATGTCTTTACTTTCACTTTTGATCAGTTTAATGCATCTTTAAAAAAAATCTTACTGAGCTCAAATTAAGAGGTTTTGCACAAATTAAAATACTGCAGCTTTTGTTTCAGGTTGAAACTTTGTCTGTAGTTTAACATAGAGCTGCACGATTCTGTATGAATTGAGAATCACAATTTTTTTGTTTAAAATTGAATCACAATTATGAACAGACAGCTAAACAAGATAACGTTTACTAGAGTGTTTTTGATCAAATCTCTTGAGTGAATGATTCAACGACTCACTCATACAGGCTTCACTTCATTACTGGATGAATCAGTGTTTCTGAACAAATCTCTTGAGTGAATGATTCAACGACTCACTCATACAGGCTTCACTTCATTACTGGATGAATCAGTGTTTCTGAACGAATCTCTTGAGTGAATGATTCAATGACTCACTCATAAAGACTTCACTTGATTCATTACTGGATGAATCAGTGTTTTTTTTATTTGTTTTATTAAACAGTGCCAGACATCAGAACATTAAATCAATACAGATACATGTAGAATACAAAAAAAAAAAAAAAAAAAAAAGTACACAAACAGATAAATTGCCAGGGAAATAAAGCAACAACAATGCAATATAGGCTATGTAAACCTTAAGAGGACAAAAAGGATGAATAAAGAGAAACAGTTTTCATAGCTTTGGGATTAATAGAGCACTGGATAGTTTCGATATATCGGTCTAGATCATCTCTGAATAGAGAAAAGAGAGGTTTAGAGCCAGTAAATTTTTGTTTATGTATGTGAAATTTAGCCAGTAGGAAACACAGACTAATTATGTAATATTTCCCTATATTCTCTTTAGAGTAGTCAAACAGTCCAAAGATGACATCTTTAAAACAGAAAGAAAAGTCACTTATAAAATATGATTGGATAAACATTAACACATCTGACCAAAATATTTCAGTGTGGGTACATTGCCAAAACAAGTGAATGAAATCTTCCTCAGCAGAGTGACAGAAAGAACAATTCACTTCAATATCTGACTTATATTTCTTAAGAAAGGCTTTAGTTGGGTAACATTTGTGAATTAATTTAAATGTTATTTCTTTTACTTTATTAGTAAGCAGATACTTATGTGACAAGGACCATACTTTCTCCCATGGTAAATTCTCTACAATATTATTCCAATATGGTATTATATAAGGAATTGTCATTAATTCTCTCTTGAAGAGAGCTCTTGAATCAGTGTTTTTGAATGAATCTCTTGAGTGAATGATTCAATGACTCACTCAAACAGGCTTCACTTCATTACTGGATGAATCAGTGTTTTTGAACAAATCTCTTGAGTGAATGATTCAATTGTTCACTCATTAAGACTTCACTTGATTCATTTCTGGATGAATCAGAGTTTTTGAACCTACTGGTGTAACAATGTAATGCAATCTTAATTTAAAGCATGAAATCGCTTTCAAAAGGTGGTTTGTTTTATTTTGTTCTCTACTGTAGGCATCAGAGTTTACATCCCAACTTTAAACTTTTATCCCAGTACTTCTGTGATAATTAGTTTTAAGTTTAACTGCTCTCTCTGAATCAGAACACAGATCTGAATCGTTATCATTCGTGTCAATGGTATAATAGATGTATCGCTGTGATGAAAGAATAAGATCGCTTGGGTGTTTGAATCGAGATCGCAATCTTTTACCGAATAATCGTGCAGCTCTCATGTGACCCCAAAAATTAATTGCACACTCCTAAAAGTAGTATTAATGTAATTGCATTATCACAAAACATCAAAGCATGTTTAGAGAGAAAATGTTTGTTTATAGCGAGTTTTGAAATGCCCCAAAAATCTCCTAAGTGAAGATGAGCGGACATGTGCTGGTCAGACTGCAGAATATTCCAGATGCGTTCGGTCCGGCGCCCCCTGCGATAGACATCGGCCTGTTTAATATCCTGTTGGCTCCTCTCGGAGCCTCCGTCCCCTGCAGATGATACACAGACCGTAG
This sequence comes from Rhodeus uyekii, assembly GCA_037043235.1. Classification (NCBI taxonomy): domain Eukaryota; kingdom Metazoa; phylum Chordata; class Actinopteri; order Cypriniformes; family Acheilognathidae; genus Rhodeus; species Rhodeus uyekii. Next base: position 3,268 of record JAWRVZ010000774.1, read on the forward strand.
GCGCTTCCTGAGTCAGAATGACTTCATTTAGAGGGACAGCAGACTCTCCAGAGACCTGTGAACCTCTGCCGCTTTCACCTTCAGTCCGTCTCACAAACGTGTGTGTGATCACATGCCAGAGAGATTTTAAGCTTTTAAGTCATTTTACAGTGCAAAAAAAATGATTTTCTTACCCAGTGTTTTTGTCCTTTACAGTACATTCTTAAATCAAGATACAGATACTTAAGTCTTGTTTTCTAAAAAAATTTAATCAAGCACATTCATATATAAATTATTATCATTTATAATTATTATTAATTATAATAAATTATTATTTTTTATTTATTTTATTTATTATTATTATGTATTATTATTTATTAATAATTTATTATTATAACTAATTATCATTTATTTTATATATATATATATATATAAATTCAAAGTATCTGCCAGTGGGGTCAGAAAAATAACTTAATTCATGGAAAAATAAGTTTTATTTTCCTTACCCTTTTGGAGATACATTTTCTTTTTTTCAGTATAAAGTCACTTAATTTAGTTTTTATTTCCCTGAAAACATTTCGCTTCTCTAGTAAAAGTATCCTGATTTAAGAATGTTGAGATATTTTAATGAAACAAAAAAACTGAGTAAGAATTAAGTTTTGTGTGAGTGAATGACTAAATGTAATTACATAAATGATGCTATTGTATTATTATTTTTCCATGCACATGTTGGCTTGTGTTTTTATAAACAAATGTGTAAACGAATGTATTACATCTGTATCGACCTTATTTACCTTCTTGCCTTATTGCAAGCGTTTAATCAGTGCGCATTATTCTAAAGATCAAAATCTAATGACGTTTGACCTTTTGACCTTTTTCGGCTGACGTCACACAGGTTATTCATTAATGTTCACCAATAGCACAGAACCACTTCCTGTTTCACTCACGATAAATTGAGTGTCATGTTGACTCTTATCTATAGATATGCTTCATGTTCCAGCCAAGAGAATTCAAATTTCAAAAAATATTTTTTTCAGTCCCTCCAGAAATGTGTGTATCTGTGAGTAATTGACTCTGACTATTAAACAGCCTTTTTCTTCTGAGCAGAGAAATCCCCCCCCCCCCCCCCCCCCCCCTCGGTTCATGAGTGAGTGATATAAACGAATGCAGCGAGCGCTGTGGAGGTGAAGCACAGGCCTGGGGTGCGACGGCACCTGGCAGCTTCCAGGAACCAGCATTTAATCATTTATGGGAACATTACATTGATGTTAGTGTGTCTTGGCTGAGGTCTCCAGGAGTGTGTGTGTGTGTGTGCTTGTACAATTATCTATGTATCTTTGTTTGAGTTTTAGTCCAGCAGAATGAGGACAAAGAGAGTAAAGTGAGGACATTTTGTCCAGTCCAGATTTTAAAGGCCGTTTGGTTTCAGGGAGCCGGTTATGAGGTCAAGGGTCGGTTTAGGGTCAGGGTTCGAGTTAGGCAGTTGAGATGGTTAGGGTTAGCTTGAGGAGATTATGACAATGAATGTTTTACAAAGATAGATGTACAAGAGAGGGAGATTGTGTGTGCGTGTTTGTGTGTGTGAATGCGTGTGTGACTGCGTGTGTGTGTGTGTGTGCGCGCGTGAGTCTGTGAATATGTATGTGTGCGTGTTTGTGTGTGTGAGTGAGTGAGTGTGTGTGTGTGCATGTGCGTGAGTGTACACTCTTTATATTGTAAAAATGTCTCTACTCCTCTGGTAAATGTATAACAAACAGTAGCTCACAGAATTGTTGCTTTTTTTTAAATACAGCACAACTTAAATGACAGAAATCTTAATGAATCTCTGAGCTTTTCTCTTTTGTCTGACATCATCTAGGCCAGTGTTTTTCAACCTTTTTTGAGACACGGTACATTTTTTAATTGAAAAAAAATCACAAGGCACACCAACAACCGAAAATGTAAAAAATGAAACTCTGTAGCCTATATTAACAATATAAAGTCATTCTTATCAAAGTGTATTGAATGGGAATCAAATAAACACAAAGAATATAAAGTATTTTAGGATTAATTCGTAAAAAAAAAAAAAAAAGTTTAGACCAATTAGTTGAAATTGAATAATTTTCCACGCCACACCTGACGATCTCTTACGGCACACCAGTGTTCCACGGCACAGTGGTTGAAAAACACTGATCTAGGCTACACAGGTTATTCGTTAATGTTGAGCAATAGTAAAATAGTTGTTTTCGCCTTGAATACCCTGTTTTGCTCAGGAATATGTTCATTATGAAGTAAAATCAGTTTTTTTTTTTAAATGGTCAGATTCTAGAAGCTTTAGAACTCTGAATGAGTTTAGATCCCTGAATTCCGTTTTAGAAGTGTTTCCAACTCTCTGAGGAGCTTTCATTCTAGAACCTCGGTTGTCACATCAGAACATTGGCCTAAAGTTTAGGTTCTAAACAGCCAAGGTTCTAAAATGAAAACTCCTCAAAGAGTTGGAAATATGTAAATGTAGCAAAAGCTGAACGTGCTTGAGCTTAGGCCCGAAACAGTTGTAAAACACATTCAGCTTTCAGGTTTTGCTACATTTACATATTACACATGTGGAATACTTCCCTGCTGAAGCACAAGCACTTCGCTGATGTGTGTGTGTGTGTGTGTGTGTGTGTTGTTCAGGATACTTTGTTAAATTTGCACACATGCAGAGAGAGCGACTTTTAATTTACTCCAGGGTTTTTTGAGAATAGCTTTTCAAATACAAATTCAATTCAAATGTAGCCAAAAATAAAGGCAATTTAAGTAGCGAACAGGATGCAGAATTATAGACTTTGAGATATATATATATATATATATATATTATTTTTTTTTTATACATAATTCTGTGTCCAATTCATTCAATTCAATTCGACTCATATTTCTGTCCAGTGCTGATTCACCGAATTAACTCACTCGACTCACACCGAATGAGAGATCCACTCCTCCACTCGTCTTCTCTGTTAGAGCGCTGCTCTCTGTCCTTCTCCTCTTCTCTCATCCCTCCATCCGGTCTTGTCGTCTACTTGAGGAGTTTAATTACTCTATTGGAGCGTCTCACAGGCCCATCTACTCTCCTCCATCTCTTTCTCTATGTCTCTCTCTCTCTCTCTCTCTCTCTCTCATCTCTCTCCCCCTCCCCCCTTTCTCTCCCCCTATCTCTCTCTCTCTATGTCTCTCTCTCTGTCTCTGTCTCTCTCTGATGGTTTCAGCTTATTTACACACAGAACATTTCCTCTAATTTAATTACACTTATTCTTGTTCTGCAATATGTTTTACCCTCTTGTGGCATTTCCTTCATTTTCTCACCTATTATTTGTCTTGTTTTCCATTCTCACACACACACACACACACACACACACACTTGCTCTCTGTCTCCTCCGTCTATTATGATGAATACAATGGAATACAGCAATATATACAGTATAACCTCCATTCTTTTATGCGAGTCACTTTGTATAAAAGCGTAAATGCACACATGTGGATGTTAGTGTGGATTGAGAACGCACACAAACTCTGTCATTGTGTGTTCATATTCCCGTATGGATGAGATACGAGCTCTGATATGTCCGTGAGCTCATGCTCGTATCACTCAGAGAACTGCTGCTCTGCTCTTATCTGTTTTTGGATGGAGAAGTGCTGGATTTACGTGTGCTCTCAGTGAGTTGAGCAGCCGAGGGTTAAATACGGCGCGGGGTCGCGGGTTCAGAGCGTGACACACACACACCGGCGTCTCCCGGCTGGGGTCGTGGAGGATCCTAAAGAGGCCGTTTGCTAAAATTTATTCTTGTTGCCCGTGAAAAACATGGAGATCATCTTTCTCTTTTTCCCCCTCTCTGCTTTCGGCCGTGAACTCTCTCTGCCCAGTCACCCGATCTGTAAAAACACAACATAAGTGAATAATAACCATGAGCTCTTGCTGAACGCTATATCACGGCGGCTGGCAAACGCGGTGACCTCAGCGTTCAGACGCATCACCCTGTGGAACAGCTGTGCCCAGATCAGCTCAGAATATCCCCGCACACACACACACACACACACACACACACGCACGCTGCACTCAACTCCAGTCTACAACTCCAGCTCCTCACAGTTCAGTTTTACAATTTTGTTTATATAAATTCCAAATATCACTCTTGAAAACTGACCTTCATTCTAGAAGCCTGTAGTTTTAGAGCTCAGTGTTGCTGCAATATTGATTTCCAAAAAAACGCCTGATTGTCTTCCGACTTTATTTCTGTTTAATTCCACAACTGTTTTGTATGTGTGTGTGTGTGTGTGTGAAAGAGACAGACTCTGTGTGTGTGTGAGTGACTGTGTGTGTGTGACTCTGTGTGTGTGACTCTGTGTGTGTGACTCTGTGTGTGTGACTCTGTGTGTGTGACTCTGTGTGTGTGACTCTGTGTGTGTGACTCTGTGTGTGTGACTCTGTGTGTGTGACTCTGTGTGTGTGACTCTGTGTGTGTGACTCTGTGTGTGTGACTCTCTGTGACTGTGTGTGTATGAGAGAGTCTGTGTGTGTGTCTCTGCGTGTGACTCTCTGTGTGTGTGTGTGTGTGTGCGCGTGTTTGTGTATGTGAGTCTCTGTGTGTGTCTGTGTGTCTGTGTGTGTGAGTCTCTATGTGTGTGACTCTGTGTGTGTGACTCTGTGTGTGTGACTCTGTGTGTGTGACTCTCTGTGACTGTGTGTGTATGAGAGAGTCTGTGTGTGTGTCTCTGTGTGTGTGACTCTGTGTGACTGTGTGTGTATGAGAGAGTCTGTGTGTGTGTCTCTGCGTGTGACTCTCTGTGTGTGTGTGTGTGTGTGTGCGCGTGTTTGTGTATGTGAGTCTCTGTGTGTGTGTGTGTGTGTGTGTCTGTGTGTCTGTGTGTGTGAGTCTCTATGTGTGTCTCTGTGTGTGTGTATGAATGTTAGTATTTGTGAGTCTCTGTGTTTCTGTGTGTGTGAGAGAATATGTGAATGTGTGTGAGAAAGTGTGAATGTCTGAGTGTGTGTGTGCGACTGTGTGTGTGCGACTGTGTGTGTGCGACTTTGTGTGTGTGATTCTGTGTGTGACTCTGTGTGTGTGAGAATATATGTGTGAGGCTCTATGTGTGTCTCTGTGTGTATGTGTGTGAATGTTAGTGTGTGTGTGTGTGTGTGTGAGATAGAATGTAAAAGTGTGTGTGTGAAAGTGTGAATGTCTGAGTCTGTGTGTGTGTGTGTGTGTGTCTGTGTGTGTGTGTGTGTGTGTGTGTGTGTGTGTGTGTGTGTGTGTGTGTGTGTGTGTGTGTGTGTGTGTGTGTGTGTGTGTGTGTGTGAGCTCCTCACACCTTCAGCTCCTGAGGGCGGCGAGCCTCTCACTGTCAACACTTTTGCTTCTTTTTCTCTTTCCTTCCCTCGTTTTCTCTTCTCCTCTGCGCTCCCGTTGCCAAGAGCAATCCATGCCAGGTCGTCCTCCCTTTCCCCGTTTCCTCTGGCTTTTCCTGGTGTCTCACACACACTGAAAACACATCAGTCTTCCAGTAACAAGCACCTTTCTCTCTCACACACACACACACACACACACACACACGATTCTCAGGTGTCCTGCATTCCATGTCCGCCTGTTCGTGAAACACACTGTTGGTTTCTCTTCAGGGAAAGCATGGAGCGGTCCGGGCGACCCAACAAAAGCTCAGATCGCAAGAGAAAGAAGTAATTAGGAGGAGGAGGCGTTTTTTCGAAGAGTGGCGAGTTTCCAGGGACAAAAGCTGAAAGAGTAACTTCTTAGAGAGGGGTACTGGTTTTATAATCCTGCGTGTGTGAATGGAGAGATTGTGGTTTGGCCTCGCGAGGTCAAGGTGGCACAGCAGGGGCCGAATCAAAGAGCTAACCCAAGCTGAACTGGGCGCCGCCGTCCCGTCTCTCGGCCCACGCTGATCTCATATGCTATTATTAACTCTGAATCAGAACTGTGTAAATCCCATTCACCCAAAACATTATTATTTTCTCGCCCTCATGTATTTCTAGACCTGAAGTTTCCTTCCGTAAAATGTTTAGTAGTTATTAATATAATTAGAAGAATATTCACAGATCTCTTGCACACAGTAAATGCAAAAAGGACCAAAAAATATTCCATACAATATGTGCAGTATATTTGTTTCTGAAGCCTTATAATTATTATTTATGTATTATTATTATTATAAACAAATGTCATTGTTTAGAAAAAAATATTTTATTTTATTAAAATTTATTTACAATGAATAACCTTTTAATAAGGTTAAAGGTAATTTATTATTTATTAAATGCATTAACTATATTACTTATTACTTAAACATTTTTACTATAAATATATTAATAAATTAAATTATTAGGTTGTATAACATTTACATTATTTTTACCAATTTATTATTCTTACAAGAATAATACAAAATAAATTGTAATTTATAATTATATATGTAACAATAATATAACAATATATTATATAGCTTATAAGAAAAGGTAATATTTAATTAATTTTTAATAATAATAATAATAATAATAATAATAATAATAAAAAAAAAAAAAAATATATATATATATATATATATGGGAGTCTACAAAATATTTATATTGTTTATTTAGCTTCATAGATTATTAATGCATTTTATTTATAAAAGAAATCTAAAATGTTTTTCTTTTTGATGTCATAAATTGAAGAACAGACCAAATTTTATTGGATTTGAGAGCTAATTTTGGTCTTTTCCTCAGAATATTACAAATCAAACAGACTACTTTTATTACACTTTTACATAGTTTTTTCACCATATAAAAGAGCAGCAGTAACACTGCTAAACATCTCCTTCAGTGTTTCTCAAAGGGAACTGGCTTGTGATGGGATGATGAGGCTGAATGAGTTGAAGGAAGCCTTTAATCTTGATTTTGGTTCATTGTATGTATCAGAAGAAAGCTGCATCCACAATAAACAGCTTATCTCTTGAGGCTGCGGTCGTATCAGAGCGTGAACTCTAAACCCTGCGTCTGAGTAACTTCATCCACACCTTCCTCCTCCTCATCTGTGTGAACTGGGCCATGTTCATTCTCTATAACTGTCATATGAGCTTGAGATGACACCACGTTTATCGTCAGTGTTTATGTTGACTATCAGCCGGATAGATTGCATGTTATTGCATAATTTGGCTTCTGTTACTGTGTGTGTAATGTGGTAATTGCTGTCGGGTATAAAGCCCAACGGCTGTCAAACACACCCTGTATTTTAGGCTCTGTGAAAAGCTTTGTTGCTGATTGCGTGATTATTTATGGCTCGGAGGGGCTACGGCCACTTCCTCTTCCTGGGAGATAAAAAAGGACACTTACTAGAAATCACCGGTTCTAGTTCATTAGAATCCAGCTGCTCTCTGGGACATCTTCTCTGCTTTCATCCTGCATTCGAGACTCCAGTCAAACATGCACACAATCAATGCTGCGGATTCACTAACTAAAACTACACACATATATAATAAACTTCTTACAAAAACATTAAAAAGTCTCACTGACCCCAAACCTAAAAAACACATTGTGTGTGTGCGTGCATGTGTGTGTGTGTGTGTGTGTGTGTGCGTGTGCATGTGTGATTGTGTGCATGCATGCGCGCGTGTGTGTGTGGGTGTGTGTGTTTGCGTGTATGTGAGTGAGTATGTGTGCATACGTGAGTGTGTGCATGCATGTGTGTTTGTGTGTGTGCATGCGTGTGCGCCTGTGAAAGTGTGCGTGCGTGCGTTTGTGTGTGTGTGCATGTTTGTTTGTGTGAGTGTGTGCATGTGTATGTGTGCATGTGATTGTGTGTGCGTGTGTGCGTGCGCGTTTGTACGTGTGTGTGTGTGTGTTTGTTTGTGCGTTTGTATGTGTGAGTGTGTGCCTGTGTGTGTGTATGTGTGTTTGTGCGTTTGTATGAGTGTATGTGTGTGTCTGTGTGTGTGCGTGCGAGTGTGTGTGTGTGTGTGTGCGAGTGTGTGTGTGTGTGTGTGTGCGGGTTTGTACGTGTGTGTGTGTGTGTGTTTGTGCGTTTGTATGTGTGAGTGTGTGCCTGTGTGTGTGTTTGTGCGTTTGTATGTGTGAGTGTATGCGTGTGTCTGTGTGTGTGTGTCTGTGTGTCTACGTGCACACAATTTTTTACTCTTTCAGTAGTCAGTAAGACTTTTTAATGTTTTTGGCAGAAATTTCTTCTGCTCTCCAATGTTGCTTTTACAGTAATGCCTCGAGATACGAGCATAATCCGTTCCAGGGCGGAGCTCGTAACTCGAATTGCTCGTATCTAGAATCATGTTTTCCCATAAGAAATAATAGAAAACAAATTAATCCGTTCCAGATGCGTAACAATGGAAAAAGTGTTTTATTGGTATAGATAGAGAGACACACACACACACACACACACACACACACACACACACACACACACACACACACACACACACACACACACACACACACACACACACACACACACACACACACACACACACACACACACAATTGTAGTGCATGTATACAGTGTGATACATGTGTGATATCAAATAAAATGTAGTTTTAATTATAAGTTTTTATAGACAGTATAGCTGCAGGTGTGGAGGAGGGGGTTGTGTATCGTACCTTACACAAACACTACATAACTTAAATTAACATAACTTAGATTTTACTTTTTACTTTTCTATTTTATATTATTGTTTTCATTTTTTTTCAATTTGTATTCTTTATTTTTGATCACTTTTTGTACTTTTTACGTTTAGTAAAAACTGAACTTAGCTTTCATATTATTTTTTACTGTTCTAGTTTATATTTTTGTTTTGATTTTTTTTTCGATTTGTATTCTTTACTTTTGATCACTTTTCTTACCTTTTTTCACCTGACTACCCCCACTTTCACTAATAATTGTCACACCCTTGGAAGGATTTACATTCTTGATAACATCCTCCTGCTTTAGGATGGTACACATCTTGCATGTACATGCGATCTTACATGCGGGCTAGATGACTGAAGCGGCACTGCGCTCATATTTATCCACAATTTCAGGCTTCATTTCCATGGTCATCATGCTTCTTCTCACTACCATCCTTAGCGCTCATTTTCTTAGAAATCAAATGGCCAACATAGAGAGAAAATCAGCTACTTGCAGGTGACGCGTACAGAAGTCAGCGAACGCATGAAGTGAACGAGTGTCGGCATCGGCGTCAATACGAGTCTTCGTATCTCGAATATTTACTCGTATCTAGAAGCAAAAATCTGCTGAAAGGATTGCTTGTATCTTGGAATACTCGTATTTAGAGATGCTCGTATCTCGAGGTGTTACTGTATTTGATAAAAAAATGCAGTAAAATCTGTAATATTATGAATTTTTATTTCAATTTAAAATCAAATTGAAAAGTCTTTCTGTGTGCTTATATGTTAAAATGTAGTTTATTTGTGTGCTCAAACCTGCATTTTTATGAGTATTTGGAGTCTGTTGAACTCTGATGTTTATCACCATATTAAATTCGTTATGTAATTGTTGTACCTGATAGTCACATAAGAGTAACATCATTCTATTTAGCGGTTTTTATAGTTTGTAGCGTGTGTAGTTTAGTTAAATACATTCAAAAGAGTTTAGTTTAACCACTTTAAATAATGCACCGCTTCCCGTGTGTTTGTGAATTTAGGATTATCACAGAATCTGACTGACGTCTCCATGTGCTTTCAGGCCAACACACACTAAAACAAGCAGGGTGATGAGAGAAAGAGAGCAGGAAGAGAGATACACTCAGGGTTACGGCAGAGAGGAAAGGAAAGAGGGGAAAAAAAGAAAGAGACAAAACTCTGGCACACACCGTCGTTTGGCTTCTGGCACACAATCTCAGTCAGCAGTTTCTCCTCACGAAACTCAGCCAAGCTACTGGAGACACCATTCTTCAGCTTTAGCCATACACCGGCAGATATATAGTGTGTATATATATATATATATATATATATATATATATATATATATATATATATATATATATATATATATACATATATGTATATGTGCCTATATATCTTAGTTTTTATAAATGACTTATCTGGTGCCTTGTAATCTTAAATGAGATTATCTACTCCTCCCTCTTGCATCATCTCTTCTCTGATGATGTGGGCGGAGCAACCTGTCAATCACATCAGATCCACCAATAGCAAACCACAACCATCCCATCAAATCTCCACAGACACAATCAAGCCCCGCCCACATTTGTTCTTGTTTGAGAAGCGATTCACTCGCAAATACGGCACAACACGAAGAAAAGACTGTCGCAACTTCTGTTTCCTGCCGATTTTAAGTTGAATAAGTTTAGTTTGCCATTTTATCTCAGTAGCTTGTTGTTTACTTTCAAACAAAATATTTTTTGAAGGTAAAACAACAATTTAACGATTTTTCTGCCTTCATTGAGTTTTAATGTGGAGCTTTATGGATCGATGGCGTTTCACTGTGGATGCAAATTCAATAAGATTCACTGAAGAATCATTTTGGGAACTAATTTTTCTACTCACGAGAACAATTCACACATCACTATGAGTTTTATCCTACAATATTCAGCCAATGAAATATTTTAAGTCGTACATTCACTATAAATGCTTCTGTTGTTGTAAACGTCACAGAAACAAATCCCATTCTGCACTTTTATACATTTTACCCGCAATATTTGGCATGACACCAGTGTAATTAGCATAATTGTTTACATAATAAAATTTGCAATGGTAATTTCTAATGGAACAATTTTAGTTTAACTTTTTAGAACCCAAAACTGTTTATTGTTTAATGGTTTATTTACATTTATGCATTTATCAGACGCTTTTATCATTGCATTCAAGAAACTCATTGACATTCTATTTAGTTCTTGCTTTCCCTGGGATCGAACCCAGACCTTGATGTGGCAAGCATCACTCTCTGTTTGAGCGACAGGAAAGCTAGAAGAAAGAAGCAGAGAAGATGCAAAGAAGCAGAAACAAGCGATAGAAACATATGTAAAATAACATGTTCTTCAACGTTAAACCGCATTTAAATCAAAACTAAATGTAATGTCGATGCAGGACGAGCTTTACTTGCAATCGCAATTACTTGTGATTGACTGGGAATCGAACCCATGACCTTGATGTTGCAAGCGCCACTCTCTACTGTTAGACACACAGAAAAGTTACAGTTTTATCAGTTCATGCATTCCCTCTGTGTTGTTAGGGTTGTGTGAGCTTGTGTAAGCAGTAGTAATAAACCATGGAAAAGTGATGGTGGTTAATTGGGAAAAAGGTTTGGAAATCTTTGAAAAGAACGTGATTCTAACAGGTCGAGTTTGAGGTTTGGTCACTAACCCTCCTAATGAACAGTAATAATCATGATGCTTGCCAGAAAAGCTGTTGTGTTGTTCAGTACTCTTGTGAAATGTTTTGCATGTGTGGAACGGAGGGAACATGTGTCAGGCGTGCTGCGGGAGGCGTGTGTTATCCTGCATGTGTCCGTGGGCTGCTGTAATGCGAGGAGGCAGTTTCCTGATTAAACAGCATGTGTTTCATGTTTTGAGGGCATGTGTTTTCTTTCCCAATCATGTCGGGATCTGAGGCTTTCTCACACACACACACACACACACACAGACATGCATGCATCGTCCTGCTCTGGATGTTTTCATATTGTTCGCATGCATTTCCTGCGAGAGGGGAGGACAGCGGACGCTTGAAGTCGCTTTGATCTGCATGCTTTACGGTCTGTGTCAGCGCTGGGACGGGTGGGAGCTTTTGTCCGGCTG
>JAWRVZ010000774.1:20000-52500 GCA_037043235.1 Rhodeus uyekii
TCCACTTTAAAGATCATTTATGCAAATGTTCGCCAATTAGAGTTTGTTCAGATGTTAAATAACCTCTGATTAGCTCATTAAAATGCCAAAACATGCAAATAAAGAAACAATCTAATTAAGGCATCACATCCATCTCATTAACATGCAAGCTTCCATATTTACATATTATGAAAAACTCAATATTCAGCAACTTTATTCACTTTAAAGATCATTTATGGAGATGTTTGCCAATCAGAGGTCGTTTAATTTTTAAATGGCCTTTGATTGGCTAATAAAAATGTCATCATGTGATTATGACATCACATCCAGCTCATTAACATGCAACCTTCGGTATTTACATATTATGAAAAACTCAATATTCAGAACTTTATCCGCTTTGAAGATCATTCATGCAGATGTTCACCAATTAGATTTTGTACAGATGTTAAATAACCTCTGATTAGCTCATTAAAATGCCAAAACATGCAAATAATTATGACATCACATCCATCTCATTAACATGCAAGCTTCCATATTTACATATTATGAAAAACTCAATATGTAGAACTTTATCCTCTTTGAAGATAATTTGCACAGTAAAGTATGCAGATGTTAAGTGTCATTTACATATTAAGGTCTTAAAGACACGGTAGCAGAAATTATTATTAATTATAAGTGTTAGAGAAAGGATGGAAAATAACGGAAAAGCTCAATTATGACAGGAAAACGAGTGTAGAATATGATCCGTTTAAACTGATAAATGTTTCAGTAAAACACTGTTGACGAGCTTTTGACGAACAGTTTTGCTTGCATGTGTAGAAGCTCATATTTTCTGACAGTGGTTTTACATCTTGTCTTGTGTTTCCAGAGAAAGGAGTGGATAAGGAGTATTATACGCTGGGAGCCCGGCTGATCCGCCTGGAAGATAAGGTACAGTTCCTTAAGAAGCTTTCTACTGACTTCTAGAGACGTTTTACACTGAATTTGCCACCAAATGGAGCCTTAAATAAGCGTTAGTTCTGCTCACTCATTATAATGATCAATAATGTGAGAAAGTGCTGATATTTCTCTGTTGTGCGTTTCATTGACGCTCTCGTTCAGTCGGCTCACGGCGCGCTTCCCTTCGCTTCGGTGTTTCTGTAGAGGAAGAGACTGTGATTGTGAGATTTGAGGATTTTTTTGAGATAATGTGACCCAGACGGGACCATCACGACCCCGTGTGAAGATTATTATATGGCAATTTGACTTTACATAAAAATACATAACATGAAAATACATTATTTTGTGTGAACTACAATTGATTTCCTGCAGTTTTATGCCTTTTGTATCAGTTTGTAATTTTTTAATTAGAAATAATAAAGAGTGTGTGAGGGAGTGTGTGTGTGTGTGAGTCAACGTTTGTGTGTGTATGACCTTGTGAGTGTGAGTGCGTGAGTCAATGTTTGTGTGTGTGTGACCGTGTGTATGTGTGAGTCAACTTGTGTGTGTGTGTGTGTGTTTGTCCGTGTGTGTGTGTGTCAGTGTATGAGGGAATGTGTTTGTGTGTGTGAGTGTGTGAGTGTGTGACCGTGTCCATGCGTGTGTGTCTGTGATCTGTGCGCGTGGGAAAGTCTGCAGAGAATAAAACAAACAAACACACACATGGTGTCAGAAAACCCTCAGCAGGTCCGCTCTCTCTCTGTGTGTGTGTGTGTCTGTGTGTGTGTGTCTGTCCGTCTCAGTGTCTGTGTGCCTGTGTGTGTGTGTGTGTATGTGTGTGTGTATGTGTCTGTGTGCGGGTGCGGGTGCGTGTGCGTGTGTGTCTGTCCGTCTCAGTGTCTGTGTGCCTGTGTGTGTGTGTGTGTATGTGTGTGTGTATGTGTCTGTGTGCGGGTGCGGGTGCGTGTGCGTGTGTGTCTGTCCGTCTCAGTGTCTGTGTGCCTGTGTGTGTGTGTGTGTGAGTATTTGTATGTGAGTGAGTGAGCGAGCGTGTGTGTGTGTGTGTGTGTGTGTGTGTGTGTGTGTGTGTCCGTGAGTGTGTGTGTCAGCACGAGTGAGTGTGTGTGTGTGTTGTTGAGACAGACAGTATTTAGAGTGAATCACGGTGCCATTTCTAGGTGTGTCTCTCTTCCACTCTCTCTCTTCATTCGAGCACCTGTGAAGAATCTCAATGCCCGCTCAAAGTTTCATGCATCCCATAATCACAGTAACGCATGAAGTCCTCAAGGGCGTTTCTAACAAGATCTCTGATCACTTCAATCTGATCCGTTTAAGTGGCACAGTTCAGCTGTTCTTGAAGGATGAACCCGTTCAAAACTGTCCTGTTCTTCACTTCACATCTATGACAGACGTCTGAAAGCGGCAGCAGCAGAAATGATGAACTGAAGTGTGAAATGATAGTGCCGTGGCTCGGTGTGGTGAAGCTGTAAAGAGTTCTGGATGAGTGTGTGTGGATCTGATCTTGAAGCTGAAGGTGTGCGCACATGAGCGCCGCTGGGATGTTCTGGATGAGTGTGTGTGTGGATCTGATCTTGAAGCTGAAGGTGTGCGCACATGAGCGCCGCTGGGATGTTTTGACTGCAGAGGAAGCACAACTAGAGCGAGTGAGAGAGAGACTTGTCATGACAAGTTGATGGTGGTTTCCTTCGGTCGATTCATGCCTGAGGGCAACAGGTGGGTGAACTGAATGACCCACACACACACACACACACGTAAACGCAGACATCTGGATCATACGTGCTGCGTCATTTGGCTGGAGCAATAAACACGAGCGCAGCACACATGTGTGTCTGAAGGATCGTAGAGATCTCTGGACTGGTTCAGTGTCGCTGCTGCTGCTTCACTCGCGTCTGGCGAGTTTATTTATTTATTTATTTCTGCTTAAGGATTGTTGATGCTTAAACGTGAACAACATAAACACTTCTGAACAAATGCTGAGATATAATAATGCAAAAATATTCTCCAGATGTTAGATTTTATAAATTTGATTACTTGTATATTATAATATATATTTATATGCGTCTATCCATCCATCTATCCATCCATCCATTCATTTATATATCCATCCATCTATTCATTTAGACATCCATCCATCCGTCTACTCATCTATCCATCTATCTTTTCATTTATCCATCTACTCATCTATCCGTCTACTCATCTATCCATCTATCTTTTCATTTATCCATCTACTCATCTATCCGTCTACTCATCTATCCATCTATCTTTTCATTTATCCATCTACTCATCTATCCGTCTACTCATCTATCCATCTATCTATCTTTTCATTTATCCATCCATCCGTCTACTCATCTATCCATCTATTCATCTATCATCCATCCATGCATCCATCCATCTACTCATCTATCGGTCTACTCATCCATCCATCTATCCGTCTACTCATCTATCCATCTATTCATCTATCATCCATCCATGCATCCATCCATCTACTCATCTATCGGTCTACTCATCCATCCATCTATCCGTCTACTCATCTATCCATCTATTCATCTATCATCCATCCATACATCCATCCATCTACTCATCTATCCGTCTACTCATCCATCCATCCATCCATCCGTTTACTCATCTATCCATCTATTCATCTATCATCCATCCATCCATCCATCCGTTTACTCATCTATCCATCTATTCATCTATCCTCCATCCATACATCCATCCATCTACTCATCTATCTGTCTACTCATCCATCCATCCATCTGTCTACTCATCTATCCATCTATTCATCTA
Source organism: Rhodeus uyekii (assembly GCA_037043235.1). Classification (NCBI taxonomy): domain Eukaryota; kingdom Metazoa; phylum Chordata; class Actinopteri; order Cypriniformes; family Acheilognathidae; genus Rhodeus; species Rhodeus uyekii. The sequence goes on from JAWRVZ010000774.1 coordinate 23,706, forward strand.
TCATCCATCCATGCATCCATCCGTTTACTCATCTATCCATCTATTCATCTATCCTCCATCCATACATCCATCCATCTACTCATCTATCTGTCTACTCATCTATCCATCTATTCATCTATCATCCATCCATGCATCCATCCATCTACTCATCTATCCATCTACTCATCCATCCATCCATCCATCTGTTTACTCATCTATCCATCTATTCATCTATCATCCATCCATGCATCCATCCATCTATTCATCTATCCGTCTACTCATCCATCCATCCATCCATCTGTCTACTCATCTATCTATCTATTCATCTATCATCCATCCATGCATCCATCCGTTTACTCATCTATCCATCTATTCATCTATCCTCCATCCATACATCCATCCATCTACTCATCTATCTGTCTACTCATCTATCCATCTATTCATCTACTCATCTATCCATCTATTCATCTATCATCCATCCATGCATCCATCCATCTACTCATCTATCCGTCTACTCATCCATCCATCCATCCATCTACTCATCTATCCATCTATTCATCTATCATCCATCCATGCATCCATCCATCTACTCATCTATCCGTCTACTCATCCATCCATCCATCCATCCGTTTACTCATCTATATCTCGATTCATCTATCCTCCATCCATGCATCCATCCATCTGTTCTCTCCAACTATTCTCTCCAGTATATTGTGAAGACCTCATATCTCCTGATAATCTCTCCATCAGTGATGAATATTAACATGCTTGAACGGCTATAAATCTCGCTGTATTTGCATGGAATCAGCGCTCTTCGCCCGCGGCGAGTGTTTCGGGGGGTTTTGCTTGACTGGCAGCTCAGTGAGTAAGCTGTGGTTAATGTTTCAGAGTTTTGCACGCGCTGACGTTGATTTATTCTCCTTGACAAAGACACATCGCAACAAACAGTCTCCTCCTTCCTTCATGAAGATGAATGAGAACCTGTGACGTCGCATGTTATCTCACTGACAAATGTTCAGAGAATAAAAAGCCTGAGTTTGACGTTTCCAGAAGGGCTTTTCAATAAGATTAAAGCTCTTTTATGGCTCTTATTCTCTTCATAATATGTGAAAATGTCTAAACATCCTTAAATACATTTTACTTTAGGATATCAAGTGAAATTTGCTTTCAGAGACTATTTTTATTTTTTACTCAAAATAACAAACTACTAAAACAACATGCATATTATAATAATCAAAATTCTCATCATGAGCATAAAAAAGTGAACTGATTATTTCAGGGTTTTTTCTCTTGCCATCTATAAATAATTAATATAATTATAACATTGTTTATTAAGAAATGCTCTTAACTCTTTCTGCGTTTAAAGAAAAAAGTTTCCAGCCACTGCCATCTCAAAATGTTCCTGTCCTCTAGAATAAATCAGAGCCTCTTCTTTTAAACGAAAAACTGTTTTATTCTCGCGTCATGCTTTCTTGTTTTATCAGCACTTGAATGTGGGAAAGTTTCATAAAAAAGCAAGAAAGTAAAGCTCGTCCTGCGTCGACATTTCATTCAGTTTTGATTTAAATGCTGTTTAATGTTGAAGAACATGTTATTTTACGTATGCTTCTATCACTTGTTTCTGCTTCTTTGCATCTTCTCTGCTTCTCCTAGCTTTGCTGTAGTCAAACAGTAGAGAGTGGCGCTTGCAACATCAAGTTCGATCCCAGGGAAAGCAAGAACTGAATAGAACGTCAATTTGTTTCTTTTGATCAGGAGATTCCGTCCCTCTTTCAGAAGATATTCCCTCACATATAACAGAAAAAACACAGAAAATCAGAAAATTCAGTGAATAGCAGGGAAGCGTTGTCTCGGAAATTGCGAAATTGCGTCAGTGGCGAAGAAAGAGTTAATATGCTGATTAATAATGCTAAATGTATGGGAAAAAAGAAACATCTAAACATGTCATGCATGAACTTATTTCTGGTTTGGTTAAATGATCGTCTGTATGACTGAAAGAAGTAATTCTTGTTTTCTGCAGCGTTTTAGCAAAAGCATCTATTTTTCTGCTGTTGTTTAATAAGCTCCTCATCTGCAGTTCTTCATCTTCACGTGTTTATCGGCAGAGAGAAGCGACGACGACGAATGAAGCGTGTCTGACTCTATAATTACATTAGAGGAAGTTGCTCTGAAAGATCATCCCAGTAATCGACTCTCAGAGCTTGTGCGGTCTCAGTTTGAGACATTGTTGAGATCTCTTCTGAAACTCTAGCGGAGACTTACTGAGGTGTTTCAGGAGAGACATCGGAGAAGCAGGAGACCTCAGTAATGTTGATGTTCTCCTCGTTTCGTTTTTTCTGGTAAATCAAAATGTGTCAAACTAGCTTTCTGATTTCTTACGAGAACATGCAAGATCTGGGAAATCTTCGTTGGGTTTTCTGCGTTGGGAAAGCGTGATCTGAGGGACGTCAGCGAGTGCTGATGTGGACGGCAGAAGCGCAGAGCTGTGTTTAGGCTACAGTCAGACCCAGACCCACTCTCATACACACACACACTCACACACACACACTCACTCACTCAAGGGTTTTGCGCGTGGATTCTGCTCATGCGAGTCTCGGCTGTCCAACAGGAACGGACTCGTCTGATTTGGACGCGAGCATTTGCTGCTGTTCTCCAGGTTTCCCTTCGACTCTCTGTGTTCAGTTTGAGAGCGAGCGAATCCCTGCCAGAGGATTGAGGATCATTCTGTGGAAACAAAGATGAAAGATGCATTTCCAGTGTTCCTGGAATCATTTGAGCCATCCATCCATCCGTCCATCCATCCGTCCTTTCGTCCATCCATCCATCCATTCGTCCATCCTTCCGTCTATCCATTCATCCGTCCGTCCGTCCATCTGTCCGTCCATCCATCCATCCATCCGTCCATCCATCAGTTAGGCTTGTCCATATATCCGTCCATCCATCCATCCATTTGTCAGGCTTGTCCGTCTATCCATCCATCCGTCCATCTGTCCGTCCATCCGTCCGTCCATCCGTCCATCCATCCATCAGTTAGGCTTGTCCATATATCCGTCCAGCCATCCATCCATTTGTCAGGCTTGTCCGTCCGTCCATCCGTCCATCCATCCATCAGTTAGGCTTGTCCATATATCCGTCCATCCATCCATCCATTTGTCAGGCTTGTCCGTCCATCCATCCATCTGTCCGTCCATCCGTCCATCAGTTAGGCTTGTCCATATATCCGTCCATCCATCTGTCCGTCCATCCGTCCATCAGTTAGGCTTGTCCATATATATCCGTCCATCCATCCATCTGTCAGGTTTGTCCGTCCGTCTGTCCATTTATCCATCCATCCATCCATCCATCCATCCATCCATCCATCCGTCCGTCCATCCGTCCATCCATCCATCAGTTAGGCTTGTCCATATATCCGTCTGTTCATCCATCCATCTGTCAGGCTTGTGTGTTTATCCATCTATCTATTTATCCATCAGGGTTGACTGTCTGTCGGTCTATCTATATATCTATCCATCTGTCTGGTCCATCCATTCAACTTCAAGACTTTTCAGACTTTTTTCAAAACTTTGTTAGGTTTCATCAAATCAAATGTTTGTATCTGTTATTCAGAACGATTTGTTACACATTTTGAAGTCATTATCCATACCTTTACAAACATAGCACATCCCTACCGGTTAGCTCTAGTCCTGTAATGTGATTGGATGGGCAGCGTTTCAAAACAACATTTCTCTGTTTGTGTCACGACTCTGTGTAATCCCAGAATTCCTGGATTCTTTTGGAACTGTTTTTATTGGCAAAGGCAAAGTAAACAAAATTGCCAAGCATTGTAACAGAAATGTCAGTTATGTAACAAACGGTCTGACGTACATTCAGCTGGTTATTATTTTAAAAATAAACCAAGACAGGGTGATCGAGACGCCAGTGTGAACGAGCTGATATAGACGAGCTGATTTCCGAAAGACGGCTAAATGTGTCCGCAGACGGGTGGGGTGTAATGTGCCGAGGTTAAGGGCGTCTAACTACAGGGCAGGGGTTGTTGTCTCGGGGCGAGGGTGCGGTCCAGACCGTGACGCTCAGGTAAGACCATGACTGAGGAGGTTTTTTGGAGGTAATGTGACACGTTACGTCCAAACAAACCATCCTTCATGCGTCTGCTGAGCGGCTCCGTTCCTCCCGTGTGCTTAAGTTCCAGCCGTGCCACACAATGGCAGGAAATGTTAATAAAAAGCCGTACGGAATGACAGAACTCATGCTCGGATCTCTGTGTCTTGGCACGTCGTGTGTCCCTTCACTATCTGCACCACTCCACTTTGATTTATATGCTTGGCTGCAGATGCATTCTGCCGGAGTGGACAAAGAAAGGAAGCCCGGCTGACATTAGGCAATCCGTTACACATCCTTCTGAGGCTTTTGGGACGGGAGCAGGTCTTGCCTTGCCCAGACTGTGGCTCTTTAAATCCGATTCAAAGGTTATCGGCCTGGCAGAGTTCAGTAAACGCCTATCCCTTTCTATTCCAGTAATTACCTCTGCAGGAGCTGACCACAATGTGTGTGACAGCTGTTTCAATGCAGCGCAAGAGCACAGACACAATACCATCATATCGCTTTTGCCTTTCTCAATGTATTTCTTGCCATTCATTGTTTTGCGATGTCGTGCGAGAGGTCAGCTGAAGTGTATGAGACTTATAAGACATTATTCTGAAATTCAAATCTTTGATGGACAGTTTCACACCAGTTTGGTTTGCTTTTTAAGTAATATTTAATTTTATTTTCATATATTTTATTTATTATCATATTGCATTTTGCTTTTATATATTTTATTATTTTCAAATGATATTTTATTCTCCTACTGCATTTAAAAAATATATTTTATATTTATTGCATTTTGTTTAATATTTTAATATTTTCTACTATTGCTTTTTATTTTCTTATTTTTTGTTTTGCTCTCTTATTTTTAAGTGTATTGTATGGTTGCTTATGTTATTATTTTTTTATTATTTGATGGTACATTTTATTCTCAGTTTTTGCCTTTTTCTTGTTTATTTTGTTATATTTTATTTTTGTATTAATTTATTTGTTATCCCATTATTTTATTTTCACATAGCATTTTCTTTTTTTTATTCTCTTGTTTATTCTGTTTATTTTTTCTGTTATTTTTGTTTTCTTATTCCTTTATATTTTCACATTTTTGTTTTAATCATTTTATATTCTCATTCTTGGCTTCTATCTTAGTTTATAGTGTTTTATTAATATTATTTTATGACAACACTTTGTAAACACTGTTTCAAAAGGTGCTATATAAACAAAGTTTACCAACTTAATGTGTGACCAGGTGGACCATCTTAAACCACCTAATCCCAGAAAACCACCTCCGGTTTAATCCAGTCTTTCAGCAGTGCTTCTTATACTGTAATTTTGGCCGTCTGTACATTCATATTAACAAATCGCGCCCGTCTCACACCCTGGTTCCTCAGTTCATTGTCCTTCTGAGTTGAAGTGAACATATTTTTGAGGGTTACTAATGGGTCAGTGTGTTTGAAATGAGATTATTAGTCCCAATCTATTCCTCTGGGTTAATGTGGAGCAGTAAGCAGAGAAAAAGTCTCAGTGCGTAATTCAGCTTTGTTTAGATCTGATGGCGCTCGATCCACCAGCCGATCTGTGTGTTTTCTAATGCAGTCATTTAGACTTTCCAAAACACTTTTTCATTTTACAAACCCCACACACAGAAAGTGTCTCACACACTGCCGTCTCTCTCTCTGTGTGTGTGTGTGTTGCTCGCTGTGGTTTACCACTCCTTGTGTTACACTGCATTACTTTGCTTCAACAATACTTTCAAGGCCGGGCCTCCTTTCTCTCTATAGAACCGCCACAAAACACTGAACGAGTCGCAGGGAAACCCGATCCGACTCCACCCTCGAAATTATACGCTACTAGCCACGACAACAATAACAGCCAGTGTGTGTTTTTCTGTCTTTAACGAGATCTGCGCGTCAGACCTGCGGCCGCCACATACGAGTCACATGACCCAACTGTTTACCTGCCATCTGTGCTCGTTTTAGATCAAGCAGTAATGGCTAATACAAATACAAATCTGTCTGTTTACTGTCATTTAGAGGGAAAGATTATCAGTGAATAACAGTTGCAGCAAATGGGAAATACAACTGCAATTCACATTTGAATTTGAGGAATTGCAATGACCAGATAGTTTGATAACAGGCTTTAAATGTTTAATTTTAAATTTGTTGACAATATTTTTTGACAATTATGAAGTATGTTTTAAATGGGAAGAGGAAAAACACAGACAGAGAGATGGATCGTTCCACTTCCTGTGTGCTGTGGTCACTTCAGTTCACTCTCCGGCCAATCAGAGTGGAGTACAGCTGATGACACTCATTTGGGGATGTTGTACGAGGGAATGTGATGATGTGGTAAAAAGCATCAGACTTAATGACCCAGGCCAGTTCAGTGAGAGAAAGCCCTAATGGCAGGGTACATGCAGGGGGCTGCAGTGTGTGTGTCTTGTGTGTGTGTGTGTGCGTGCGTGCGTGCGTGCGGGCATATCTGTGTGTGTGCGCATGCTTGTGTGTGTGTGTGTGTGTATGCGTGTGTGTGCATGCATGTGTGTGTCTCTGTGTGTGCGCATGTGTATGTTTGTCTACGCGTGCGTGCGTGTGCGTGTCTCTGTGTCTGTGTGTGTGTGTTTTTGCGCGTGTGTATGTGTGTGTCTTTGTGTGTGTGTGTGTGTAGGGGGTTGATGAGCCACAGTGGAGCCACTCTGGAGAAGTGAAATCACTGTAATAAGAGGGTAGTGGTTTGGCACAAACCTCTCTCTCTCACACACACACACACACATACACACACTCTCTCATGCGAGGTGAGGCAAGATCTTTGCCCTCTGCTCTGTTTAATTCTGCTCTCTGGCTTTTGACTCATTTTGCGGGGAGTTTCTGGAGTAAAGCCTGAGATCATCCATCTGATGCATTAGAACTATATTCTTTCACGTTAAAATATATGAATATGTACCAACTTTTGGGAGATTTCAATTTTTTCCTTTATAACTCGTCACAAATGTCCTTTAAGTTCGACTGAATAGCTACATTTTGCAACTAATTATGTTTTTATTTGAACATTTCTCTGTGTTTTTACAGATAGATGGATGGATGGATGATGGATGGATGGATGGATAAATGGATGTCTGGATGGATAGAGGATGGATGGATAAATGGATAGAGGATGGATGGATGGATGGATGGATGGATGGATAAATGGATAGAGGATGGATGGATGGATAAATGGATAGAGGATGGATGGATGGATGGATAAATGGATAGAGGATGGATGGATAAATGGATGGATAGAGGATGGATGGATGGATGGATAAATGGAAGGATGGATGGATGGATGGATGGATAGATAGAGGATGGTTGGATAGAGGACGGATGGATGGATAGAGGATGGATGGATGGATGGATAAATGGATGTCTGGATGTATAGAGATGGATGGATGGATGGATGGATAGAGGATGGATGGATGGATGGATAGAGATGGATGGATGGATGGATAAATGGATGCCTGGATGGACGGATGGATGGATGGACGGATGGATGGATGGATGGATAGAGGATGGATGGATAGAGGATGGATGGATAATGGATGGATGGATGGATGTTTTCTAGTTTATTAATGGACGTGTGGTGTCTGCAGATATTAAAGGAAACCCCAGGACTCTCTATGTATTATATTCTCAGACAATTGCGCGCCAGACAGAAAGTTCTTGCCAAATGGACGACTTCGCCTATTGTTTACGCTTGTTTGCTTGTAAAGGACTTTTGTTCCCTAATTGTACAGCACCGGGTAAAATGCAGCGGTGCCTGCGCGCTTAATTCGTCCTCGTATTGTTAGGTCGGGGCTGTTAATTTAGCTGAGCTGGCACACGCCCAAAGTTCACCAAGTTCACAGACACTTGAGGCAGGAGAGGGAAGCAACGCTCGCAACAGCCTCCTAAAGTTTTCCTGTTTGCTGATTCAGCGCAATGAAAGTGAAGCTGTGCCCCGAAAGCTCTTAAAGTGCTGTTTAGTCATCAATACAGAACCCACATGTAATCCGTATCATTCAGTAAAGTGTGAGCGTGTTTAATAAAAGACATGCAATAAAAGGGAATGCTTGTTTAGTTTATTTAAGCTTTAAATTTCTCTTTTTCTATATGTGTATGTATATATATATATATTAAAAAAATATATATATATATATATATATAAACATTTTATAAAAAAAATATATATTTTATAATAAAAAAAATATATATATATTTAATTTATTTTTTATTTTATTTTTATATATATATATATATATATATATATATATATAAATAAAATTGTGGTAATGTCTTTTTTTGAATAAAGTAAATGAGCATAATGTGCACATCACATGTCAAATAAATCATAATCCCACCCTTTAAATGTCCCGATGATTAGATCATCCTTTAAATCATTCGCGATCGGTCATTATACGTGTCAATACCTAATGCGTTTAAATCTCCAGTCAGCCCTTTCTCTGGATGGGAACCTCATTTAGGGTCGTCTGGAATGGCTGGAATTGCATCTTTTCCGTCAGAGTTTTGCAATTGAGTGAGATTTAACGACGTGCGTCACGTAATGCCATGCTGCATTCTGAATGATTTCACATTCTCCTGATTTTCCCATTTGAAATGCATACGATCATCCTATTCTCAGTTTTAGTTTTTCCTTAAAAAGATGGACTAGAACCAGGCCATCCACAGCGCAAATATGCCACCACCGTTCATTCCCAGGTTTGAGTGCATTGTTCCCTCTAAATATACCCTTTGTGGTTTTGTCCTGGTCAGCGTGTTCCTAATGGAGATAATGAAACGCAGGTATACATATTATACTAGCATAAGCCTTGACACAACATGCACAATAGGTTTGTTTGTCCGCGTGTGCCGGGAGTTCCTCAGTGGCATGCAAAAAAAGCACATTACTGCACGCTGGTGGAAACACTAATGCAGCCTGTAAACCAGACGCTTGTACGACTCCACAGTAAAAGGTAATTGTAGAACATAATGGCCTAATGGCTGTTTCGCTTCCACAGGGCCAAATGATTGAATCCACCCTTCGCCATGCTTAACCAACAAACACCTGATCCTTTGTTAGTTGGGATATTTGACTAAGATAAGCCAAGACAGACTTATTTGTTTTATGGCAGTGTTGGGAAACGCATTACAAGTAACACGAGTTATGCAATCAGATAACTTTTTTTTAAAGTAATGAGTACAGTAAAGCATTACTTGTAAATTTATAGTCTTATTTACTTTTTCAAATACGTAATGCAAATTACTTTTTCCCATTTGACTGGCAGCTCTCCTGTCCTCATGTTAAGGGAAATCAGGAGTAAGTGTAGAAGTGTTGTATGTGCTGTGTAAACATGAGGCTTGTTGCAGTTCTGTCATGACAACTCTCTCTTTCTCGCTGTTGCTGTTGTTATTGCTGTTGTTGTTACTGTTGCTGCTGATGTTGCTGTTATTGCTGCTGCCGTTATTGCTGCTGCTGCTATTATTGCTGCTGCTGCTGTTATTGCTGCTGCTGCTGTTGCGGTTATTGCTTTTGCTGTTGTTGCTGCTGCTGTTTTTGTTGCTGCTGTTGTTGTTACTGTTGCTGTTGCTGCTGCTGTTATTATTGCTGCTGCTGTTATTATTGCTGCTGCTGCTGTTATTGCTGCTGCTGCTGTTATTGCTGCTGCTGCTGTTATTGCTGCTGCTGCTGTTATTGCTGCTGCTGTTATTATTGCTGCTGCTGCTGTTATTGCTGCTGCTGTTATTGCTGCTGCTGCTGTTATTGCTGCTGCTGCTGTTATTGCTGCTGTTGTTGCTGCTGCTGTTTTTGTTGCTGCTGTTGTTGTTACTGTTGCTGCTGCTGCTGCTGTTATTGCTGCTGCTGTTATTATTGCTGCTGCTGCTGTTATTGCTGCTGCTGCTGTTATTGCTGCTGCTGCTGTTATTGCTGCTGCTGCTGTTATTATTGCTGCTGCTGCTGTTATTATTGCTGCTGCTGTTATTATTGCTGCTGCTGCTGTTATTGCTGCTGCTGCTGTTATTGCTGCTGCTGTTATTGCTGCTGCTGTTATTGCTGCTGCTGCTGTTATTGCTGCTGCTGCTGTTATTGCTGCTGTTGTTGCTGCTGTTGTTGTTACTGTTGCTGCTGCTGCTGCTGTTATTGCTGCTGCTGTTATTATTGCTGCTGCTGCTGTTATTGCTGCTGCTGCTGTTATTGCTGCTGCTGCTGTTATTGCTGCTGCTGTTATTGCTGCTGCTGTTATTGCTGCTGCTGCTGTTATTGCTGCTGCTGTTATTATTGCTGCTGCTGCTGTTATTGCTGCTGCTGCTGTTATTGCTGCTGCTGCTGTTATTGCTGCTGCTGTTATTATTGCTGCTGCTGCTGTTATTGCTGCTGCTGTTATTGCTGCTGTTGCTGTTATTGCTTTTGCTGATGTTGCTGCTGCTGTTGTTGTTTCTGCTGTTGTTGTTGTTACTGTTGCTGCTGCTGCTGCTGTTATTGCTGCTGCTGCTGTTGTTGCTGTTGTTGATGTTATTGCTGCTGTTATTGCTGCTGCTGTTGTTAATGCTGTTGTTGTTACTGTTGTTGCTGCTGCTGCTGTTATTGCTGTTTCTGTTTTTGCTGCTGCTGTTATTGCTGTTGCTCCTGATCCTGTTATTGCTGCTGCCGCTGCTGTTATTGTTGCTGTTTCTGTTATTGTTGGTGTTATTGCTGCTGTTGCGGCTGTTATTGCTGCTGTTATTGCTGCTGTTATTGCTGCTGCTGCTATTATTACTGTTATTATTGCTGTTGTTGTTGCTGCTGCTGTGGCTGTTATTGCTGCTGCTGTTGTTGTTATTGTTGCTGCTGTTGTTATTGTTGCTGTTACTGCTCCTGTTGTTGCTGCTGTTGTTGCTGTTGCGGCTGATATTGCTGCTGCTGTTGTTGCTGCTTCTGCTGTTATTATTGCTGTTGTTGTTGTTGCTGCTGCTGATGTTGTTATTGCTGCTTCTACTGTTATTGTTACTGCTGCTTTTGGTGCTGCTGCTGTAATTACTGTTACTGCTGTTGTTTTTTTGCCGCTAGTGTTATTTCTGCTGCTGTTGGTTTATGCTGTTGCAGGGCAAGTACAGGACTTGCCACTGCCAACACATACACAACACACTTACATGAATTACCCATAGCAGATCAGTACAGGTGGTGCTGGTGATGTTGGAGGGTTTCTTAAAGTGCACTGCAACTGCTACAGTAAATGTTGATCAAGTATTTAAAGGTTGAGCTGCAAGCTCATTGGCTACTAACACAACAGGAACCAATCAGCTGTGGCCTATCGAGAATGATGTGATTGAGTTTAGGACCTGTCAACCTGTTGCATATAGAGTTTCATGACAGAACTGTATTTCAAGACTAAATATAAGCATGCATTTACTCATCTCAATTGAAAACTAATAAGCAAATCTGCAATAAATAAAATGTTAAATAAAACACAATTTATGTATTTAATCTCCTTTGATCCTATTCAACCATACTAATATGACTTTAGATAAACATAACATTTATGATTTTTTTTGTATTGCTCAAGCAATATTTTATTTCTTCTCATGCATCACTTTTTCCCAACACTGATTATATATGCAACACGATATTTGAGATACAAGCTTTAGGATAACCAAGACTGTTGTTAGTTAATAATTAAATAACAAACAATAAATTAACTTAAATGTTCTTTAAACATTAGCATAATGGTGTACTTGATTTTGAGTAGTACTATTTAAATTCCGCCTGTCAAAATAATGGATGCCATAATCCTGCTGGGGTCTTGCTGTACATGCAACATTAATAAATGAGTCTTCATGTAATTGTATATGCATCTCAGCCATGATTTACAGTTGCATATGATGCATTAATTCTATTGAGAGTTATTCTTACATTGCCAACGCTACTTTTAATATTTCGTAATCCGCATACAGTGTATTCACTCTCCAAGTAGGCAAAGCAAAGCATGTACGTTGTGCAATGTCATTCATCAGTTAGGAAGTCACCAGAGCATCTGTTTTAGATTGTGCTTCCCCTCATATTGAGATAAATGCTACCTGGGGATCTTCTCAAGGACAGCGTGTTCAGTCTTGTTCAGTTGACCCATAACGTGACTGTGTCGCATAAGGACTGCGTTGTTTCCTTACAGCATATCTGAACGCATTAACAATGCTTCATTGCAACATCGTATTATTATCTGTTTTGCAATGTCTGTAGTTGCCCTGGAACTAGCTTTTCTAGATGTTTAGATGTTTGTGTGGTTACACAGTAACCTATAACATTTTATAGATTATTAAACATTTTAAATACGACTACAAATTTTGTGTGTGTGTGTATATATGTATGGATAAATGTGTGTATAAAGTAAATTAAATTAATATATTTTAATATAAATGTAATAACTATAATCAATTAAATTACATCATTATTAAAATGATATATTCATATATATATATATATATATATATATATATATGAGAGAGAGAGAGAATGTTTATTAAAAAATATATTTAAAATAACAATATCAATAATAGTAGTATTAATAAAAAATAAAAATAAAATACAAAATGGATAAACTAAGATAATGTACACACAAAATAAAATAATATCCTTGTAGGAGAAAAATATGAGAATATAATATGAGAAATCTAAATGTATACATTTTGTGGTCTGTACATGTTATGACTATATATAACACAGGTGATAATGCTTAAGCTAATTAGTCACCATATATATATATATATATATATATATTTAGATTTATGTGTATTAGTCTGTCTCTTTCACAATTGTCTTTTGTCCATGTTTCCCACAGCTCAGAATCCTTAAACTCTGTCCTCTGAGACTCTTTCTCTCTTTGTCTCTCTCTTTTGCTCTTCTGAAATACCATCACCTTGTTTTACATCCTTTGTCAAATTGCCTCTGTCCCCTAATTGTCTTAATGAATGTGGTGCATTTTACATGGGTGCGCAGTTTTCCCATCCATCCCGCTGTTGTTTTTTCAGTTGAATTCCTTCGTCAATTTGTGGCAAACAGACAAAGAGGAGCTTGTTGGGAAGTTCTCCATCTATTGCCCATGGACTCTGTTAGTTATGAGGGTCCGTGAGAAAGACACACTCACCAAAACTGAATCAATGTGAACCCAAACGCAACATCGTGGAGGAGCAAGTGTCTGAATAGTTTGATTAAAGTTAGTTAAGCTCTTTAATAAGCACAGAAGTTTTAATGCACCTTAAATATGAAATGCTTTTATCATGTTCCTCAAGTATTTGTTGCATGCAATATAAGTTAAACGGCACAGGCTGTCCTGTAGCTCAAACAGTAAAGAGAGGCGCTTGCAACATCAAGGTCATGGGTTTGATTCCCAGGAAAAGCAAGAACTGATTAGAATGTCAATGTGTTTCTTGAATGCGATGCAAGTCACTTTGGATAAAAGCGTAAATGTAAGACTATAAACCTGTCAATTATTAAATGATAAATTCCCTTACTCTTTACACTAAACAACAAAATAGTTCTAATGGGACATTTTATTTAACTTTACAGTAAAATACTGTTAAATGGACAAGTAAATAAGATGTATTGACAAAACATATATTGACATTCCCAGAATTCTCTGTGACACTTCACATTTGATGGATTTTCGTTTTTATGTTTGTTCGAGTTTTGTTACATCATATGTTGTTCAACGAGTGAGTGGTTTACTTGATACCAGGATTTGTGTGATTGAAACTGTCCGTTTTCTATATTTTAGTATTTGCATCAGATTGAGGAACAGCTTTCTCTGTATCGCCTGTGCTTTTTAAAATGTCGCTACCTTACGTTTTATAGTTAAAAATGCTTTTTTACCGTAAATTTCCCGGATTTAGTTTTTCTCACACGGATGTTTCAGACGTGATTGATGAAGATGCAACACGCGGCGAGGCGTTTGTCCTAGAGTCTGTCAGCATCGAGCCTAAAAGCCATCCGATCAGTAGAGAAAGCGAAACCTAAGACATACCTGAAATGCAAGCTGCAGAAAAGCATTTGTGTGTGTGTGTGTGTGCGTGGCCCCTCCGCAGGGGAAAGTCTGCTAATATCGGCCCTAAACGCAGCTTATTATCCATCCAAACACGAGGCCGCTGGCTCTTATCTCCTCAGCTGAGTGAGTCCAGTGCCGGAGCTCCAGCAGCTGACAGGTGGACACTGCATCGCGCATCAGATAAGCGCTAACTGATCGCAGAGCGCCCATTTCAGCATGCTAATGTTAGTTGTGAAACCAGATTCCTCTCTGTAGCACAATGCCATCACGCTCCACAGCGCCGGGGGCCGCTGGAGGTCCTCGCGCTCTGCAGGCCTCCGGGTCGCATTTCTCCGTGGCACGCCGCAGGCACTCTATCTCTATCCCATCAAGCACTGGGGCGCAGGAGCTGTCAGTGGGCCCCCGTGGCGACCGCACTAAGTAGCGGCGGATAGAGTTACAGCAGTACGTCTGTCAAAGACCCTTCTCCCGCCAATTTGGCCTCTCTGCAGGACTCTGTGTTTTGCTGCACTTTCCCTCCTGAGCAAAGTTTATCTTTAGTATTTTCAAGCTGTTAAAGCATTCATGAAGTGCATCCTTTTAAACTTTATTAGAGGAGCGTGTGCCGCTTTTTCACACAATGCGTTTATTTCTATACAAGTCATTTCAAGCATTTAAGTAGAAGTCTTTCGATCATAATGGAAACAAAATAAATTTGTCCAAAAATTTTACGATTGGTGTACATATCATATATATTGATGTAATTTGTTGTTAACTTGAGAAGCTGCATTTCGTTCCATTTTCATCAGTTTCATACCAATATATATTATATATTCCGTATTATACTCTATGAAACTTAGTTGTTCTGTGATTAACCTCACCTTGTGTGTTTTGTGTGTGTGTGTGTGTGTGTGTGTGTGTGTGTGTGTGTGTGTGTGTGTGTGTGTGTGTGTGTGTGTGTGTGTGTGTGTGTGTGTGTGTGTGTGTGTGTGTGTGTGTGTGTGTGTGTGTGTGTGTGTGTGTGTGTGTGTGTGTGTGTGTGTGAGTGAGTGAGTGAGTGAGTGAGAGAGTGTGTGTGTGTGTGTTCGTGTGTTCGTGTGTGAGTGTGTGTGTGTGTGTGTGTGTGTGTGTGTGTGTGTGTGTGAGAGTGTGTGCATGTGTGTTAGAGAGAGCGAGAGTGTGTGCGTGTGCGTGTGTGTGTGTGAGTGAGAGATAGAAAGTGAGTGAGTGTGTGTCAGGTAGCTGAATCATTTCCTTGTTCTATTCTTTTGGAATTGCCACTCTGACATTCTTACAAGACACAATGTTCCAGGTACAGCTACACAGACACAAAACACACACACACACACACACACACACACACACTTCCTCTCTCTTACAATACAGACACTCACAAGCAATTACACACACACACACACACACACACACACTGTACAGTATATTCAGTCATGTTCATGTATGTATATTACATAGGCCTTTTGAAATGTTATATGGATATCCTTATATAAATCAAAATAAGAAATACATAAACAGTCATAATTTGAGCCTTGATTATAATTGGTTTGTTTATGATTGCAAAAGTTCAGATCAGATTAATTTCACAAGGAGCTGATGATCATTGATTGAAGACCGAAGCATTGTCCTAAATGTTTTAGCTTATTTAATTTTATGAATTACTTTGAATTGTATTGAATTTGAGCGGGTAACAAAGCATCATCAAGTGTGCTGCAAACTTTTAAAAATAGCAAGTTATTAAAGGTTAAAATGAGTGATTTATATAAGTAAAAGTCTTAAGTCTTTCATTCTCTCTTCTTTTTAGTAGTAATTGAAACTTATCATACTGGTTTTGAAGGCATTTGAACCAGTTTGACCATTCATGATGCACAGTTGTACATCTGTGTTTGACTTTCACTTTAACTCCGTGTGCTTATGCAAACTTTATTCTTGATTAACGTTACAGCCGTTTGTCGCATTGTTTAATGTGCTTTTTAATTACAGTTAATGAGGGCGTTGTGCATCACAAATTAATCTCTACCCTGTGTTTGTCACTGACCCAGCCGGTTATTACTATTGTACTGTCCCAACGACATCACATACCTTTCTGCACGCTTGGATTAACATCAGCTTGTTCTCTCAGTTTTAGCAATAGAGGAATGTTTTCAGACCGCTCATGCGACTGCATACCAATACACTGGCATCCACAACTTAAAATATAGTTCTATTTTACCTGATTATTCAAATAGTTCTCTGATTTTGGTGTTTATGCTCATTTTTCAGCTCTGTTTCTCTCACAGGAGTTTTTGTATCAGATATTTGTATCATATTCGTCCTGATACAGAACTTCCTCTTCCTGGAATAGGTTCTTTGGTCATCTTTTATGAGTTAACATTTGACTGAAGCTAAAACTAAGTGTACATATCCATCTTGCTATGTTTGATTTGGAGATCACTTTATTTGGAAATAGAAGTTAAGACAAGAAAAACGAGAAGTAGCTTTCTAATTATTCTGAAAAAAATGTGACTGGTGTTTGTTCAAAACTCACTGCCTCGATGCTAGGGTGTCATGGATGGTTGCTAGGTTATTCTGGCTTGTTGTTGAGGTGTTTAAGAGGTTTCTATGCTAATGTAAGGGTTTTTTGGGTGTTCTGGGTGGTTTCTAGGGTGTTGTGAAGGGTCGTTTGGGTGTTCTGGGTGATTTCTAGGGTGTTGTGAAGGGTTGTTTGGGTATTCTGGGTGGTTTCTTGGGTGTTCTGGGTGATTTCTAGGGTGTTGTGAAGGGTTGTTTGGGGGTTCTAAATGGTTTCTAGGATGTTGTGAAGGGTTGTTTGGGTGTTCTAGGTTGTTTCTAGGGTCTTGTGAAGGGTTGTTTGGGGGTTCTGTGCTGTTTCTAGGGTGTTGTGGGTGGTTTCTAGGGTGTTGTGAAGGGTTGTTTGGGGGTTCTAAGTGGTTTCTAAGGTGTTGTGAAGGGTTGTTTGGGGGTTCTAAGTGGTTTCTAAGGTGTTGTGAAAGGATATTTGGGTTTTCTGAGCGATTTCTAGGGTGTTGTGAAGAGTTGTTTGGGTGTTTTGGGTGGTTTCTATGGTGTTGTGAAGAGTTGTTTGGGTGTTCTAAGTGGTTTCTAGGGTGTTGTGAAGGGTTGTTTGGGGGTTCTAAGTGGTTTCTAAGGTGTTGTGAAGGGTTGTTTGGGTGTTCTAAGTGGTTTCTAAGGTGTTGTGAAGGGTTGTTTGGGTGTTTTGGGTGGTTTCTATGGTGTTGTGAAGAGTTGTTTGGGTGTTCTAAGTGGTTTCTAGGGTGTTGTGAAAGGATATTTGGGTTTTCTGAGCGATTTCTAGGGTGTTGTGAAGGGTGTTCTGGGTGGTTTCTAGGGTGTTGTGAAGGGTTGTTTGGGGGTTCTAAATGGTTTCTAGGATGTTGTGAAGGGTTGTTTGGGTGTTCTGGGTTGTTTCTAGGGTCTTGTGAAGGGTTGTTTGGGGGTTCTGTGCTGTTTCTAGGGTGTTGTGGGTGGTTTCTAGGGTGTTGTGAAGGGTTGTTTGGGGGTTCTAAGTGGTTTCTAAGGTGTTGTGAAGGGTTGTTTGGGGGTTCTAAGTGGTTTCTAAGGTGTTGTGAAGGGTTGTTTGGGTGTTTTGGGTGGTTTCTATGGTGTTGTGAAGAGTTGTTTGGGTGTTCTAAGTGGTTTCTAGGGTGTTGTGAAGGGTCGTTTGGGTGTTCTGGGTGGTTTCTAGGGTGTTGTGAAAGGTGTTCTGGGCGGTTTCTAAAAATAGCAAGTAACATCTGAAGTAAAGTCACTGGGCTGAATGAAGGTTGATTCTCACAAGATTAAACTCTTTTTCTTTCATTCTCTCTTCTTTTTAGTAGTAATTGAAACTTATCATACTGGTTTTGAAGGCATTTGAACCAGTTTGACCATTCATGATGAACAGTTGTACATCTGTGTTTGACTTTCACTTTAACTCTGTGCTTATGCAAACTTTATTCTTGCTGATTAACGTTACAGCCGTTTGTCGCATTGTTTAATGTGCTTTTTAATTACAGTTAATGAGGGCGTTGTGCATCACAAATTGATCTCTACTCTGTGTTTGTCACTGACCCAGCCGGTTATTACTATTGTACTGTCCCAACGACAGAACGACAATTCAACGACATCACATACCTTTCTGCACGCTTGGATCAACATCAGCTCGTTCTCTCAGTTTTAGCAATAGAGGAATGTTTTCAGACCGCTCATGCAACTGCATACCAATACACTGGCATCCACATGTACATGTTGTGAAGGGATTGAATGGCTGTCCTTAGTGGTTTATAGGGTGTTGTGAAGGGTGTTCTGGGAGGTTGTTATAGAATGTATTTATTTGTGCATGTTTTTCAGTAAACATGGTTTAAACTATGCAGCATCTGGGTTGGGTCAGGGTGTTTGCTGAGGTGTTTTGAGTGGTTGCTCAAATCAGAAGAGCCCAATTATTGTACAACAACATTGCCCAAATGCCCAGAGTTATACTAATAATGTTAATTAGTTACACAGCCATACATCTGACTTGCATGTAGATTTACAGTGACCTTCTCAGCAGCGTAACAGTCGAGCGTGGGAGACTCAGGTCCGGACCCACATCCGTTAGTCAGATAACAGTCTGACTTTCCTCCCACCATCCCATTTGTGCTCCCTGGCCGTATTTTTAACAGCCTTTGCTGTTCTGCTTTAAAAAGTTGCTCCGCTTATCGCTATTAAAACAAGCCTGCTTCGTATACGTCAACAGGCCCTCGCTCTCTCTCACTCCCCCGGTCGGTCTCCACTCTCCGACTCTCCCTTCTTGAATAGTTGACCTCCATTGCCTGTCGCTACTATTTAATTTGACAAAACCAACTCCGAGTTCATCCACATGAACATGAGCAAACCTCCCCCCGCCTCCCACGGAAACTGGTTTTGCGGCCGAGGCGCGTGCCTCTGGAGGAAGGGCTCCGCGGGGCCAGAGGCAGCTGTTGCTTTTGGACGCCCTCCGTGTCGGAGCCTGGCCGGGCTGGGATTGGATGGATCTGGACCCGGCAGGAATGTCGCTGCTGTTTTCCTGGGGAAGGTTTGCACAGCTGTGGAAAGAAACCGGCTCCACGCATCATAGAAGAAGAGTGACTCGCTGCCACCGTCGTCCGTCCCGCTGGCCTGAAAAAATAAAGCCGAAAGCTTGGCCTTCTGTCAGGCTGTATTTGTTTCATTCAGCTCATAGAGACGTTATTTATGTCTCGCAGAAGTGGGTGGAGGGTTTGTGTGTAGCTTCTGTTGTTCTGCAGGTTTCTCTCTGAGAGGCGGCTGGGGACGGTCTGTCTTCGTTCTCGCTGTGTGTTTGCCAGACTGAGGACTAACCAGCCTTCAGCACACATCAATCATGCTGTTCGTTGAAATCCCCTCGGTTGTGCGATATTCCCAAGCTAGATTTTGTGCTCTTTCTGAAGAAAACATCAGTGCAGTGCTTGCTGCCAGTGCGATAGGGTGTTTTGGTTGGTGTTTTAAGCATTGTCTGTGCAATTTTCTGTTTATTTAATTTTATCAGCTTGACAGATCAACCTCAGTGAAATTCAGACGAATGTAAAGTTGAGTTTAACTGTGTAATGAGCTGATGTTGTGTGCGATTATGTGTGTGATAGTGAGTGTTTGAGTGAGTGAGTGAATAAGTGATTGTGAGTGAGCAATTGTGTGAGTGAGTGTGTGTGTGTGTGTGTGTGTGTGCGTGTGAATGAATGATTGAATGAATGAGTGATTGTGTGTGTGAGAATGATTGAATAGATGAGTGATTGTGAGTGTGTGTGTGTGTGTGTGAGAATGATTGAATGAATGAATGAGTGTGTGTGTGAGAATGATTGGAAGATTGAATGAATGAGTGATTGTGTGTGTGTGTGTGTGAGAATGATTGAATACATCAGTGATTGTGAGTGTGTGTGTGTGTGTGTGTGTGTGTGTGTGTGTGTGTGTGTGTGTGTGTGTGTGTGTGTGTGTGTGTGTGTGTGTGTGTGTGTGTGAGAATGATTGAATACATCAGTGATTGTGAGTGTGTGTGTGTGTGTGTGTGTGTGTGTGTGTGTGTGTGTGAGAATGATTGAATACATCAGTGTGTATGATTGAATACATCAGTGTGTGTGTGTGTGTGAATGAATGATTGAATGAATGAGTGATTGTGAGTGTGTGTGTGAGAATGATTGAATGAATGAATGAATGAATGAACGAGTGAGTGTGTGTGTGTGTGTGTGTGTGTGTGTGTGTGTGTGTGTGTGTGTGTGTGTGTGTGTGTGTGTGTGTGTGTGTGTGTGTGTGTGTGTGTGTGTGTGTGTGTGTGTGTGTGTGTGTGAATGATTGAATGAATGAGTGATTGTGTGTGTGTGTGAGAATGATTGAATACATCAGTGATTGTGTGTGTGTGTGTGTGTGTGTGTGTGTGTGTGTGTGTGTGTGAATGATTGAATACATCAGTGATTGTGAGTGTGTGTGTGTGTGTGTGTGTGTGTGTGTGTGTGTGTGTGTGTGTGTGTGTGTGTGTGTGTGTGTGTGAATGATTGAATGAATGAGTGATTGTGTGTCTGTGTGTGAGAATGATTGAATACATGAGTGTGTGTGTGTGTGTGTGTGAGAATGATTGAATGAATGAATGAGTGTGTGTGTGAGAATGATTGGAAGATTGAATGAATGAGTGATTGTGTGTGTGTGTGTGTGTGTGTGAGAATGATTGAATACATCAGTGATTGTGAGTGTGTGTGTGTGTGTGTGTGTGTGTGTGTGTGTGTGTGTGTGTGAGAATGATTGAATACATCAGTGATTGTGAGTGTGTGTGTGTGTGTGTGTGTGTGTGAGAATGATTGAATACATCAGTGTGTATGATTGAATACATCAGTGTGTGTGTGTGTGTGTGAATGAATGATTGAATGAATGAGTGATTGTGAGTGTGTGTGTGAGAATGATTGAATGAATGAATGAATGAATGAACGAGTGAGTGTGTGTGTGTGTGTGTGTGTGTGTGTGTGTGTGTGTGTGTGTGTGTGTGTGTGTGTGTGTGTGTGTGTGTGTGTGTGTGTGTGTGTGTGAATGATTGAATGAATGAGTGATTGTGTGTGTGTGTGAGAATGATTGAATACATCAGTGATTGTGTGTGTGTGTGTGTGTGTGTGTGTGAATGATTGAATACATCAGTGATTGTGAGTGTGTGTGTGTGTGTGTGTGTGTGTGTGTGTGTGTGTGTGTGTGTGTGTGTGTGTGTGTGTGTGTGTGTGTGTGTGTGTGTGTGTGTGTGTGTGTGTGAATGATTGAATAATTGAGTGATTGTGAGTGTGTGTGTGAGAATGATTGATTACATGATTGATTGTGAGTGTGTGCGTGTGTGTTAATGATTGAATAATTGAGTGATTGTGTGTGAATGATTAAATGAATGAGTGATTGTGTGTGTGTGTGTGTGAGAATGATTGAATACATCAGTGATTGAGTGTGTGTGTGTGTGTGTGTGTGTGTGTGTGTGTGTGTGTGTGTGTGTGTGTGTGTGTGTGTGTGTGTGTGTGTGTGTGTGTGTGTGTGTGTGTGTGTGTGTGTGTGTGTGTGTGTGAATGATTGAATAAATGAGTGATTGAGTGTGTGTGTGTGTGTGTGTGTGTGTGTGTGAATGATTGAATAAATGAGTGATTGTGAGTGTGTGTGTGAGAGAATGATTGATTACATGATTGAGTGATTGTGTGTGTGTGTTAATGATTGAATGAATGAGTGATTGATTGTGTGTGAGTGTGTAAATGATTGAATAATTTAGTGATCAAGTCAGTGTGTGTGTGAATGAATGAATGAGTGATTGTGTGTGATTATGTGAAAGAGTGTGTGTGTCTTATACAGCTTATAAATCAGACTAAAATATGGTATGTTTTTTTGAAAATATAAAAATGAAAAGTGTTGGGTAGGTTTAGGATTACGGTATAGAATATAGTTTGTACAGTAAAAATCATTATATCTATAGAAATTCCCCATGAAACATAAATACCCAACATGTGTATTTGTTAACAACATGTTTTCCTAAAAGCACCTCCAAACTCAACACCATCTGTGAAACGGATTAACAGTGTGTGAAAAGAATGGGAAGTGGCATCTCTCTCTCTCTCTCTCTCTCTCTCGTTATTGTCTGCCAGCGCTCACCAGATGTGCACGTCCACTTTATTTTGCCGTGTAAGATGCATACTTTGCATTTTGCAAGCTGCACTGATGACTTTGCAAGCTGTGAGTGACTCAAGCGCCTGGAAAAGGAAAGTTGTGTGTGTATCGGTTCCCCAGGTGTGCAGGTCCTCAGGGACGGATGGAGCGTGTTGGACACGGCAGACTCACAGACCTGGATGGCTTCAGCAGACTATCTCAAATCTTCTCATCATTTGTCTTTTTGTTCCCACTTGTGTCTTGTAGTTTAAATCTTGCTACACACTGCAGCACACACTCTCTCTCTCTCTCACACACACATACACACACACACACACACACACACACACACACACACACACACACACACACACACACACACACCATAAACGGCAAGTAGAAGCTGTTGATGGCAAACTCAGACTTTGATGCTCTGTAGACCCGTGGCTCCAGTCTGCTCTGACTCTCTTTAATTAAACGCTTGATGTTAAAGGCTTGTGGAAAACCCCGCACAACACAACGCTCATAAACTCAATATTCATATATTTGCTTCATACAGACCAGGTGCATTCATAACAGAACAACTGCATTTTCCTCTTTTGTTTTTTACATACAGGAACATGTAGATAGTAGGGATGAAGAAGAGACAGAAATGTGTTTCTCTTAAAGGTGTAGTTCACCAAAAAAATTTCATTCTCATTATCAGCATGGCTTGATGTATAGCAGGAGTCACCGTCGGCTACTTTTTTAATGCTTTACTGGTTTTTGTTTGAAATTTATGTGTTTATGAGTGAAACCTTATTTTTAATAAAACAGTCTTACAAATGATTTAAACAAAAAAGCTATAAAAACAGTCATAATTTAGATGATAATGTCCAGTTTGCAGTTTCTGCCTTGTATTTGTTACAAGGTTAATTATGTTGGTGTGTGTGTGTGTGTCTGTCTGTGTGAGTGAGTGAGTTAGTGAGTGAGCGACTGAGGCAGTGTGTGTGTGTGTGTGTGTGTGTGAGAGAGAGAGAGAGAGAGTTTGAGTGAGTTAGTGAGTGTGTGTGTGTGTGTGTGTGAGAGAGAGAGTGTGAGTGAGTTAGTGAGTGAGCGACTGAGGCAGTGTGTGTGTGTGTGTGTGTGTGTGTGAGAGAGAGAGAGAGAGTTTGAGTGAGTTAGTGAGTGTGTGTGTGTGTGAGAGAGAGAGAGAGAGAGAGAGAGTTTGAGTGAGTTAGTGAGTGTGTGTGTGTGTGAGAGAGAGAGAGAGAGAGAGTTTGAGTGAGTTACTGAGTGTGTGTGTGTGTGAGAGAGAGAGAGAGAGAGAGAGAGAGTTTGAGTGAGTTAGTGAGTGTGTGTGTGTGTGTGTGAGAGAGAGAGAGTGTGAGTGAGTTAGTGAGTGTGTGTGTGTGTGTGAGAGAGAGAGAGTGTGAGTTAGTGAGTGTGTGTGTGTGTGTGTGTGAGAGAGAGAGAGAGAGAGTGTGAGTGAGTTAGTGAGTGTTTGTGTGTGTGGTGAGTGAGTGAATAAGGGAGTGTGTGTGTGAAAGAGAGTGTTAGTGAGTGAGTGTTTGTGTCTGTGGTAAGTCAGTGAATGAGGGAGTTTGTGTGAGAGTGTGTGTGTGAGAGAGAGAGAGTGTGAGTGAGTGAGTGAGAGTGTGTGTGTGAGAGTGAGAGAGTGTGAGTGCGTGCGTGTGTGTGTGTGTGTGTGTGTGTGAGAGAGTGTTAGTGAGGGATTTGTTTTTGTGTGTGTGTGTGTGTGTGTGTGTGTGTGTGTGTGTGTGTGTGTGTGTGTGTGTGTGTGTGTGTGTGTGTGTTTGTGTGAGGGAGTGAATCTGTGAGAGTGTGTGAGTAAAGTGACAACACATGTTGTTTCAACATTATTTTACATTTACATTCATGCATTTATCAGATGCTTTTATCAAAGCGACTTGCATTGCATTCAAGAAACACATTGACATTCTAATCAGTTCTTGCTTTCCCTGAGAATTGAACCCTGACCTTGATGTTGCAAGCGCTGCTCTCTCCTGTTAGAACGACAGGAAAACTTGTCACACTTGAATGTGAATGAACTCTCCCTTTAGGATATTTAGGGTCTGTTTGTTTGCCACCTCTTAATTCTGGAAGCGTTTTTTATTTTGCAGTGTTGCCCGGACTGGTTTAAGTGATTCCAGCTCGTACAGTCCAATGTTTTAAATAAAAGACTAGCGGCAATAACCTGTGTTTATCCATCATAAGACATTAGATAATGATACTTTGAGACATTTATGTAGCTTAACACGGCTGTGCCTTGATATTAAACAGTCAGTTAGATGATTCAAGCAAATTCATCTGTAGAAATGCATCTATAAATATCAGATTCAGGCGTCAGGAAAGCGCTGGCGTGTTTAAGCGCGCGTGTGATCCGTTCAGTCAGGCTCTGTTTGTTTTTGTGTTTGGATTGCGATCTCCCCGGGCTCATACTTGTTCTTCCATATGTTTGCTTGTCTCATGTGATGCTGTCGGATGTATTTACACAACTCCCTTCTGTTTGACTTCTATTCTCAGACAGGAATTAATATCCATTTTTAGGCCCTTCTTGTTTAGACGCTTGAGTCCCCAAATTTGACATTCCAGGACGTAGCAAACAGTATCTGCAGATGTGGGTTTAAACAAGCAACTATTTTTGATTCTTTATTCCATTTTATTCCGCTAGATTCCATTTTATCCCATTCCATTTCTTACCTTTTCATCTAATCCATTCCAATTCAGTCCATTTTATGTTCTGTTACACTGTATCTGTTACATTCAGTTCCATTCCATTGTTTTATTTATTAAACTATATAACTATATATTTTCTATTTATTAAACTTTATAAGTAAACTATATATATATATTAAATTTACCAGACTGTCAGATTTTCTTGATCGACTTTGGATCGTCTAAAATCATATGGATAGATGATCATCAGGTTTAGTTCATGCCAATTATAATGAATAATTAAATGTCACGTTTCCAAACAAATATGAATAATTTATAAATGTTTGTTGAGCAGCAAATCCTCATATTGGAATGATTTGTGAAGGATCATGTGACACTGAATACTGCAGTAATGATGCTGAAAATTCAGCTTTAATCACAGGAATAAATGACACTTTACTATATATTCACATAGAAAACAGCTGTTTTACACTGATATAATATTACATTGTTTTACTGTATTTATCATCTAATAAATTCAGCTTTAATCACAGGAATAAATGACACTTTACTATATATTCACACAGAAAACAGCTGTTTTACACTGATATAATATTACACTGTTTTACTGTATTTATCATTAATAAATTCAGCTTTGGTGAACAGAAGAGCTTTTTTCAAAGACAATCTTAAATGGAGATCATTTTCCTATAACCTTAATTCTCCTCAGCCTAACCACAAGAACATTTTGAGTCGTTATTTTATTCTTGTTTATGAGATTCAGGCCGCTCTGGGACGTCCGGCAAGCGTCCGTCGTTCCTCCCTGAGACCCACCGGAGCGACTCGCTATTCCACCGCGGCCCAAAATAGAAAGCTCTGAATTTTGCCCTGAAAGCATTACCTGTATTTATTTCCTCTGTGACTCTATTTCAGTCCGGCTGAGTCAACACGCACCGGTGCTAAAAGAGCCTGTGATTTGCCCCTGACTGTGTTCTTTCAGCGCTGAAGGGGAGGGAAGGTTAGGCGGGCGCTGCTCTTGTTTACCCACAATCTAAAAATACCACACTGGGCCGACAGAGCGACTGTCCCTGGATTGGAAATGGACAAAAAGGAACGGAAGACAGGAGGGTCTTGCTGAGCAGGACGACAACAGGTGGACAAAATACAATCGTAGTTTGTCAACCTTTCAGAGAAACGTGACAGAGGTCACGCTGAGGTTTAGGATCTTTAAATTCTCCTCTGTTAAATTGCGTAATGTGAAATAATTCCAAATTCACTAGGAATCATTTATAGTCGGATAAAGTACAGAATCAGCCCATTTGTGCATCATGATAAGCTTAAATATTTAGCTTTATATAATTTTGGCAGTGCTCAGTAAATAGAAGAATAAAACTGATTTACAGAATTCATAGCATTTTTATCAGATACAGTCATTAAATAGTTTGGGGTTTATCAAATGTATTTAATATTTTTGAATACGTCTCTATAACGTGCGTTTATTTGAAAAAAATGCAGTAAAACAGTGTAATATTATATCAGTGTAAAACAGCTGTTTTCTATGTGAATATATAGTAAAGTGTCATTTATTCCTGTGATTAAAGCTGAATTTATTAGATGAAAAATACAGTAAAACAGTGTAATATTATATCAGTGTAAAACAGCTGTTTTCTATGTGAATATATAGTAAAGTGTCATTTATTCCTGTGATTAAAGCTGAATTTATTAGATGATAAATACAGTAAAATAGTGTAATATTATATCAGTGTAAAACAGCTGTTTTCTATGTGAATATATAGTAAAGTGTCATTTATTCCTGTGATTAAAGCTGAATTTATTAGATGATAAATACAGTAAAACAGTGTAATATTATATCAGTGTAAAACGGCTGTTTTACTGTATTTTTCATCTAATAAATTCAGCTTTAATCACAGGAATAAATGACACTTTACTATATATTCACATAGAAAACAGCTGTTTTACACTGATATAATATTACACTGTTTTACTGTATTTATCATCTAATAAATTCAGCTTTAATCACAGGAATAAATGACACTTTACTATATATTCACATAGAAAACAGCTGTTTTACACTGATATAATATTACACTGTTTTACTGTATTTATCATCTAATAAATTCAGCTTTAATCACAGGAATAAATGACACTTTACTATATATTCACATAGAAAACAGCTGTTTTACACTGATATAATATTACACTGTTTTACTGTATTTATCATCTAATAAATTCAGCTTTAATCACAGGAATAAATGACACTTTACTATATATTCACATAGAAAACAGCTGTTTTACACTGATATAATATTACACTGTTTTACTGTATTTATCATCTAATAAATTCAGCTTTAATCACAGGAATAAATGACACTTTACGATACATTCACATCAGTGAATTATATCAGTGTAAAACAGCTGTTTTCTATGTGAATATATAGTAAAGTGTCATTTATTCCTGTGATTAAAGCTGAATTTTCAACATCATTACTACAGTCTTCAATGTCACATGATTTTAAAAAAAAAATACTTTTTTTTTTTCCCCAGCGGATAAATGATAGAAACATTGACGGCCGATCAGAATCCGTCCTGCTTTAAAGAGCTCAAGCGTGTAAAGCGACAGTGTTCGATTATAATAAACAGTGATATTTTCCACTGATGTGGACGCTTGTATAGTTATGGTGATCATTCTTGCTTGCACACGTGTCATCTGTGTACGTTGCATCACATTTTAAGCAAGTGTATCGAGTTTATCAAGTAGGCCTACATTTTTACAAACCAATTTTCTAGATTCATTCAGTCGCCGTTTATGAACCCGTGTGAACGGCCTCGACACAATTCATTGAGAGAAAATGACAGAAAGATGTCAGGATGTAAATAAAGAAGAGGAAAAGATGAACCCGTGGGAGAAACCAAAGCTGAAATGTGAAACTCAGTCACCTCTGGTCACGGTTCATTCACCTGTGTTCTGTTCACACGCTTACAGGGACAACACGTATGACGGCTCGTCTTCATCTTTTCCCGTGAGATATTTAAATGATCCCTGTGACATCATTTCCCATCTTCTGAACTGATGGTGGTTTTCAGGTGGAGGAACGCAGCGTTTCTCTGGAAGCTGATCATTCCCCAATAGAAACGCAGCATTCAGTGAATTGTTTGTGATCTAAACAGTTTCGTGTTTCTGACGATTATCGGCAGGGAAAGTCCAGACATTCAAAGGAAGGCGAAATCTGAATTCCAGCTTTGTGACTTATGCATTAAAGCAGACAAGCTTTCCATTGACGTTGTGCGGTTTTGTGATTTTATAATTGAATTTCGTTGCATGCAACAAGTTTTAATGAAATAAGGATAAACTGAGTAACAGCATTTCTACTTTATACTACACTGTAAACCTGAGTAAGTTGACAAAACTAGAAAATATATTGGGAATCAGTTACATAAAATTATTCAAGTTCAGAAATGTAAAGTTTAAGTTTTAGCAGAACTGACATATTTTTATTTTATATTCATACATTTAAAATGCTCTTAACTTGAAATATTTAATTAAGCCAATTCATGCATTTAACTTAAAATTATAATGTAATCTCAATTTGATATTTTTTGGCTTACTTTAACATTAATATTGCACAAAAAACCATTACATAACACTTAATTTTAGCATGTACTCTCCCTTTCGAGTGTCATGGTAAAGCATGCTGGGAAATAGAAAGTCAAGTTTCAGTTAAGTTTGAGTTTCAGTTACAATTCAGTTTCAGTTGAGTTTGCCTAAATTAAAAGAAACAAGCAAGAAAAACTCAAACAATTAAGCAACTCAGATGACTTGTGAAACGTGTCAGTTTTGTGAACAAAAGAAAACATATTAATTTTTGTATGCAAATATATAGTAGTGTCGTTTATTCCTGTGATTAAAACTTA
>JAWRVZ010000774.1:57500-70000 GCA_037043235.1 Rhodeus uyekii
ATGGATGGATGGAAGGTCAGACGATGGATAAATGGATGGATGGATGGATGGATGGAAGGTCAGACGACGGATAGATGGATGGATGGAAGGTCAGACGATGGATAGATGGATGGATGGAAGGTCAGACGATGGATAGATGGATGGATGGATGGAAGGTCAGACGACGGATAGATGGATGGAAGGTCGGACGAACAGACAGATAGACAAACGGATTGGTGGATGGTTGGATATTCGAGCGACAGATTGGATAGATGGATGGATGAACAAACTCTGAACAATGCACAACCCTGTTCCTCATTAGATTTGTGGCTTATTTTTAGCGATTTATCATCATGTGTTGAAAAACACATCAATATGAGTCCAATGAATCATTGAAGAAAGGGCAAATGAAGTGCATCATTCGTGTAGTCTGGGGTCCCTGCATGTGTTTCATGACAGCTGTCCTCATATCACATGTCTTCAAGCACCACGACGGCCACGGCCCACCACAGCCCCCCATACTGGCAGATAAACATGCTCATATCTTCCCACAGCGGCAGCCGCCTCGTGCCACACTGATCCTGAGCTCAACGTTATAAACCTGATCATGCTCAAACAGTCTGAATAAACCTGTAAGACCAAGCAGTAAACTTCAGAGTGTGTGTGAGTGTGTGTAGGTGCCCTGCACCGTTTGTGCACCCTAGCAACCCCTCAGAACACCCTAGCAACCACCCAGAACACCTTAGAAACCCCTCAGAACACCCTAGCAACCACTCAGAACACCCTAGCAACCACCCAGAACACCATAGCAACCACTCAGAACACCCTAGCAACCACCCAGAACACTTTAGCAACCAATTTGATGTTAATTTTGGAAATGTAAATGTGTAGTCGAAGTGAAGCTGAAAATGAGAGTGAAGTTGACGCTTCACTTTTGCACACATGTATAAGCCAGCAGGTTGAGGTGTGTTGGATTCGAGCGCAGCCGGTGATCTGGAGAACTGAACCGACTCGTGTGAAGTGCTGAATGTGAGCTTTAGTGACCTGAGTGACTGTGCTCAGATCCACAGCAACGCCCCTCAACCAAGATGAATGAGTCTGTTTAAGGGCGGCAGATACAATATGTTCTTTGTGTTTGAAAAACAGAAAGACTGTAGAAGGACAGCAGGAGAAGGAATGGAGAATGAGTGAGATAGTTAGGTTGGTGGAAGAGAGCGATAGAAGTGAAAAATTGAAAATGAAAGAAGCAAACCAGAGGCATCTGAAAGAAAAGAAAGACCAACATAAAAAAAGAACCCACCCAGAAGGAAAAGGAAATGAAAGAATTAACAAAGTAGAGCAATAATGAAAATGGCTGGGAAGAAAAATAAATAAAAAATAATAACAATATTGAAAGAGTAAACCGATGAAAGATTGCGCACCATTTAATAGATGACAATCTGAAAGTGTGTAAATAGAAAAAGAAGAAAAAACTACAAAAACTAACAAAAGAAACATACAAAATTAGAATACAAACCATTTCATGGATGCATGGATGGATGGATGGATAGATATATGATGGATGATGGATGGATATGAAGGGTGGAAGTATGGATAGATATATGATGGATGATATATGATGGATGGATACGAAGGATAGATGATGAATGGATGGATGGATAGGAAGGATGGAAGTATGGATAGATAGATGATGGATATATGGATAGATAGATGATTGATAGATGAAGGATGGATGGATGGATGGATAGATAGATTATAGATGAAGGATGGAAGTATGGATAGATGATAGATGATGAATGGATGGATGGATAGGAAGGATGGAAGTATGGAAGTATGGATGGATGATGGATTTATGGATAGATAGATGATTGATAGATGATGGATGGATGGATGGATAGATAGATAGATATATGATGGATGATGGATGGATATGAAGGATGGAAGTATGGATAGATATATGATGGATGATAGATGATGGATGGATACGAAGGATAGATGAATGGATGGATGGATATGAAGGATGGAAGTATGGATAGATAGATGATGGATATATGGATAGATAGATGATTGATAGATGAAGGATGGATGGATGGATGGATGGATGGATAGATAGATTATAGATGAAGGATGGAAGTATGGATAGATGATAGATGATGGATGATAGATGATAGATGATGGATGGATGGATGGATAGGAAGGATGGAAGTATGGAAGTATGGATGGATAGATGATGGATTTATGGATAGATGATTGATAGATGATGGATGGATGGATAGTTAGATTATAGATGAATGAATGGATGGATGGATAGATGATAGATGATGAATGGATGGATAGGAAGGATGGAAGTATGGATAGATAGATGATGGATTTATGGATAGATAGATGATTGATAGATCATGGATGGATGGATAGATTATAGATGAAGGATGGATGGATGGATGGATGGATGGATGGATAGACTATAGATGATGGATGGATGGATAGGAAGGATGGAAGTATGGATGGATAGATGATGGATTTATGGATAGATAGATGATTGATAGATCATGGATGGATGGATAGATTATAGATGAAGGATGGATGGATGGATGGATGGATGGATGGATAGATAGATAGATTATAGATGAGGGATGGATGGATAGGAAGGATGGAAGTATGGATAGATAGATGATGGATTTATGGATAGATAGATGAGTGATAGATCATGGATGGATGGATAGATAGATTATAGATGAAGGATGGATGGATGGATGGATAGATAGATTATAGATGATGATGGATGGATAGTAAGGATGGATGGATGAATTGATGGATGGATAGATAGATGATGGATGGATAGGAAGTATGGAAGGATGGATGGATAGATGGATGATAGAGGATGGAAGAATCGATGGATAAATGAATAGAAAAGATGGATGGATAGATGAATAGGAAGGATGGATGGATAGATAGATGATGGAAGAATGGATGGATGGATGGATGGATGGATAGATGGATAGATATCCTGTCCCCAACAAACACCACAATATCTTCACTCTAAGACTCTGGCTGCAGCCCAAGCCTCCATCTGTCATGTGATCCGTCAGACGGAGTGTATCAGCCGATTCAAAACAAGCCAGCGCTTCCTCAGCGGCTGCTCGTCCAGCTGAAGCTCGAGGCCAGACTCTTATCAGCTCCGCCAGCAAACAGACACCATTCTTCTCTCTGGCGAGATGATTATTGACTTAACCGTGATAGATAGCCAACTCTAAGGAAACAAAGTCTGTCTGCCGTTTGGCATTTAATCTTCCCAAGGAAAAGATCCAGTCTGCGAAGAAACTATTTACTACTTTTTTAGTGCAGCAAAACTCAAGTATCTGACGAGCTGCCTTTGCTCTTTTCTTATCTAAACATCCTTAAAGCAAGATATGAACAAGGTTTAGCTTGCTTTTCAAGTAAATGCATCTCGTTTCAAGGATTTGTATGTGTGCGTTAAACACACTCATTTAAAACGCAATACATGAACCAAACAAATCAATGTGTTATTTAGAGACGTTAACTGGGAGATTAGACAGAATTCCCATATTTGTTAAGATTAAGGAATTTGTTTGCAGTGAGATGTCATTTTTTGCTGGAGAAACTGGAATATTGTTAAGAAAAAGGAACAAACAAACACCTCTCTGGCTTTCATTGCTGGTGATTTGGACGTGAAACATCAAACCCACACCCTGTTTTCAGAGCGCTTTATTAAACACTAAAGTTTGCGAGGTGAATTTGCAGTCCAAGCACAATTTTTGTGGCTGTTTTTCCAGAGGTCTCCGTGGGTCAACGTGCTCCGGCTCCACGGGCCAGAGGAATTCCTAATCTGAGCGGAGAGCGTCGCTGGGGAATGCAGATAATGCCATAGATTATCAATGACATGTTTATGGTTCAGATTTATATTTCCCCTCTAACAGGCAGTCAATGTTCCTTCTCTTTATGAAAATATATGTATGTCGGCTCGCTGTGAAACAGAGCACTGTTGAGCTCAGCGCTTCTCATGGCTTGTGCTGGTGCTTCATGTTACCGATGGCCTGTGTGTGTGTGTGTGTGCGCACGTGATGGATGGATGGTTAAATAATGGCAAGCAAGAGCTCATAAACTGAATAAATGACCCATTCTGAAAGAAAAACACTTATGCATGAGAGGTTGTTTCTGACCATTTGTGCTAATGTCGCATTACATTGAATCATTGTTTTTATGCACGTTGTTCTTGTCGTCTATGTTGCGACCCTTTCTCAAATACATTTGATTTAGGATTTTTCAAAATATCCTGACAGGCGAATAAATTCCATTGCAGGAAACCTATAACAGGTTAAAATAAATCATTAATGTTAAAATAGAAGATAAAAAACAAGGAGGAAAGGCTAATTAAATGTCTAATATATTATGCTATAAATACAAATTTATAGCATTTTTTTAATTGGCCAATAACTGATATGATTCATCTTTTTTAGGACTATTAAAAGTTAATTTCTTTACAATTTTCATACCAAAGTCTCATTACTATAATACAAAAATTTATTTATTTATAAAAAATATATATGATTTAACTTCTAGGTTAAACATCATGGTAGTAATTATTGCATATTTATTTTAATTAAAAAATATATTTTTAAATGACTCTTACATTTTTTTTTCTTTTAATGCATTAAAACTAGCTTTTAGTGTTTTAAAAGTTTTTTCAGTTTGAATGTCTTGTTATAATAATGAGTCAGCACTGAAAAGATTTTAGCCTGGTTTTAAGGGTTAAACAATCTGTGCCGTAACCTGAGGTTAAGTGCCTCACTGCAGCACAATGGTGATTGTTCATGGATTAACCCCTTGCATGGCTTGAACCTTCAATCTTTTACTCAGTAGCCCAGATTTGTTACAACAAAACCACACCACCCTAAAAAACTAAACCCTGAAATGAACTAGAAAAACAGCTTTGTTTCTCAGCTAAAGCCTCCTCTGATCCGGATACATTTGAAAACACACTCTACGTTTTGGCCTTCAGTTCAGATTGATACAGCATTTTTTGCCCTGCAATAAATTAGAAAATGGAGGTATTTAAAAAAAACGAGGATGCATGTTTAGTCATCTGACGCATATTGTGCTGATAGATATCTATGTTTATGTGCTATTTACTTTCACTGTGTTGCTGAAAATAGATGTTATCTTCAAATTGCATTCCTGCAACGATGACAGAAAATGTACTTTCAATTGTTGTCCTGCAACAAAACATGAGGGCAAATACAAAGTTCTGTTATGAAACTCTAGATGGCAAAGGCTGATTAGTTTCTGTTGTGTTAGTAGCCAATGAGCTTGCTGCTCAACCTTTAAATACTTGGTCAGCATTTACTATAGCAGTTGCAGCGTGCTTTCAGAAACCCTCCAACTTCCCCAGCACCACCTGTATTGATCTGCAACTCATGTACAGTAATCCCTCACCACTTCGCAGTTCAAATTTTATTTTCAAAAATATTGATTCCTAAAATACCACCACATCGGCAGCCGTATTGCGGAAAGCAGCGTTATTTTATCGTGATGCGTGAGAGAAACGGTTTCTCAGGATGCCAGACAAAGTCTTTTTACATACCCACGGGCATGGTTCCCGGCGCGAGATTGACAAATGAGAGCACGAATGGATGTATCCCGTGAGCTGATTGGCTGATCCTACTTTGCGGATTTTAACCTATTCCGGTCAACATTAACCGCAATAAAGGAGGGATCACAATATTCTATATTGTACGGCAACAGCATGTCCTACAGCAGCATCAGCAATAACAACAGCATCATCAATAACAACAGCAACAATAGCAGAATCAATAACAACAAAAACAGTAGCAGCAATAACAAAATCATCAGCAGTAACAGCAGCAGCAATAACATCAGCAGCAAAATCGCAGCAATAACAGCAGCAGGAGTAAAACCAACAGCAGCAATAACAGCAACAGCAATAATAACAGCAGCAGCAGCAGGATTACCATTATCAGCAACAGCAATAACATCAGCAGCAGCAATAACAAAAGCACCAATAACAACAGCAGCAGCAGCAATAACAGCAGCAGCAGCAGCAGCAATGACAGCAGCAACAATAACATCAGCAGCAAAATCGCAGCAATAACAGCAGCAGCAGTAAAACCAACGGGAGCAATAACAGCAGCAGCAAAACGCAGCTATAACAGCAGCAGCAGCAGTAAAACCAACAGCAGCAATAACATCATCAGCAGCAGCAATAACATCATCAGCAGGAGCAATAACAACAGCAGCTGCAAAAACATCAGCAGCAGCAACAGCAATAACAGCAGCAGCCATAACAACAGCAGCAATAACAGCAGCAGCCATAACAACAGCAGCAGCAATAAAAAACAGCAGCAATAACAACAGCAGCAGCAATAAAAACAGCAGCAATAACAGCAGCAGCAATAACAGCAGCAATAATAGCAGCAGCAATAATAGCAGCAGCAATAACAGCAGCATCAGCAATAACAGCAGCGACAGCAATAACAACAGCAGCAACCATAACAACAGCAATAGCAGCAGCAGCAATAACAAAAGCACCAATAACAACAGCAGCAGCAGCAGCAATAACAGCAGCAACAGCAATAACAGCAGCAGCAATAACATCAACATCAGCAGCAGCAATAACATCAGCAGCAGCAATAACAACAGCAGCAATAACAGCAGGAGCAGCAGCAATAACATCAGCAGCAGCAATAACAGCAGCAGCAATAACATCAGCAGCAACAGCAATAACAGCAGCAGCAATAACATCAACATCAGCAGCAGCAATAACATCAGCAGCAGCAATAACAACAGCAGCAATAACAGCAGGAGCAACAGCAATAACATCAGCAGCAGCAATAACAGCAGCAGCAGCAATAATATTATCATCAGCAGCAATAACAGCTGCAATAACAGCAGCAATAATATTATCAGCAGCAGCAATAATAGCAGTAATAACAGCAGCAGCAGCTGCAATAACAGCAGCAATAATATTATCAGCAGTAGCAATAACAGCAGTAATAATATTATCAGCAGCCGCAATAACAGCAGTAATAACAGCAGCAGCAGCTGAAATAACAGCAGTAATAATATTATCAGCAGCCGCAATAACAGCAGTAATAATATTATCAGCAGCAGCAATAACAGCAGCAATAACAGCAGTAATAATATTATCAGCAGCCGCAATAACAGCAGCAGCAATAACAGCAGCAGCAATAACAGCAGTAATAATATTATCAGCAGCCACAATAACAGCAGTAATAACAGCAGCAGCAGAATCTGAAATAACAGCAGTAATAATATTATCAGCAGCAGCAGCAATAACAGCAGTAATAACAGCAGCAGCAGCAGCTGCAATAACAGCAGCAATAATATTATCAGCAGCAATAACAGCAGTAATAATATTATCATCAGCAGCAATAACAACAGTAATAAAAGCAGCAGCTGCTGCAATAACAGCAGCAATAATATTATCAGCAGCAGCAATAACAGCAGCAATAATATTATCAGCAGCAGCAATAACAACAGTAATAACAGCAGCAGCAATAACAACAGTAATAAAAGCAGCAGCTGCTGCAATAACAGCAGCAATAATATTATCAGCAGCAGCAATAACAGCAGCAATAATATTATCAGCAGCAGCAATAACAACAGTAATAACAGCAGCAGCAGCAATAACAGCAGTAAAACAGCAGCAGCAGCAGCAGCAATAACAGCAGTAATAATATTATCAGCAGCCGCAATAACAGCAGTTAATAACAGCAGCAGCAGCTGCAATAACAGCAGTAATAATATTATCAGCAGCAGCAATAACAGCAGTTAATAACAGCAGCAGCAGCTGCAATAACAGCAGTAATAATATTATCAGCAGCAGCAATAACAGCAGTAATAATATTATCAGCAGCAGCAATAACAGCAGCAATAACAGCAGTAATAATATTATCAGCAGCCGCAATAACAGCAGCAGCAATAACAGCAGCAGCAATAACAGCAGTAATAATATTATCAGCAGCCACAATAACAGCAGTAATAACAGCAGCAGCAGCATCTGAAATAACAGCAGTAATAATATTATCAGCAGCAGCAGCAATAACAGCAGTAATAACAGCAGCAGCAGCAGCTGCAATAACAGCAGCAATAATATTATCAGCAGCAATAACAGCAGTAATAATATTATCATCAGCAGCAATAACAACAGTAATAAAAGCAGCAGCTGCTGCAATAACAGCAGCAATAATATTATCAGCAGCAGCAATAACAGCAGCAATAATATTATCAGCAGCAGCAATAACAACAGTAATAACAGCAGCAGCAATAACAACAGTAATAAAAGCAGCAGCTGCTGCAATAACAGCAGCAATAATATTATCAGCAGCAGCAATAACAGCAGCAATAATATTATCAGCAGCAGCAATAACAACAGTAATAACAGCAGCAGCAGCAATAACAGCAGTAAAACAGCAGCAGCAGCAGCAATAACAGCAGTAAAACAGCAGCAGCAGCAGCAATAACAGCAGTAATAATATTATCAGCAGCCGCAATAACAGCAGTTAATAACAGCAGCAGCAGCTGCAATAACAGCAGTAATAATATTATCAGCAGCAGCAATAACAGCAGTTAATAACAGCAGCAGCAGCTGCAATAACAGCAGTAATAATA
Organism: Rhodeus uyekii; assembly: GCA_037043235.1. Lineage (NCBI taxonomy): Eukaryota > Metazoa > Chordata > Actinopteri > Cypriniformes > Acheilognathidae > Rhodeus > Rhodeus uyekii. The sequence continues at coordinate 66,150 of JAWRVZ010000774.1, forward strand.
TTATCAGCAGCAGCAATAACAGCAGTTAATAACAGCAGCAGCAGCTGCAATAACAGCAGTAATAATATTATCAGCAGCAGCAATAACAGCAGTAATAACAGCAGCAGCAGCTGCAATAACAGCAGTAATAATATTATCAGCAGCAGCAATAACAGCAGTAATAACAGCAGCAGCTGCGATAACAGCAGCAATAATATTATCAGCAGCAGCAATAACAGCAGCAATAATATTATCAGCAGCAGCAATAACAGCAGTAATAACAGCAGCAGCAATAACAGCAGCAATAATATTATCAGCAGCAGCAATAACAGCAGTAATAATATTATCAGCAGCAGCAATAACAGCAGTAATAATATTATCAGCAGCAGCAATAACAGCAGTAATAACAGCAGCTGCAATAACAGCAGCAATAATATTGTCAGCAACAACAGCAGCAGCAGCGTAGAAAATCTATTCCACCAAAACAAAAACATATCAACAATGTCATATCAATTACCCTTCCATAAATGATCATGACCGTATTGTTTTATACGCTAAACATGAAGTTGCATTTTGGGCAACTCTTTGTAAGTGGCGAGGTATTTTGCAAATAAAATGATCTTGGCAGAAATAAAGCGTAAGAAATTTGTCTGACCTCTCTAGTGTTTTCTGACCTCTCAGTTTAGTTTTTGTATCTGGATTAATGCAGATGTGGCCTGAAATGTGTCTGTGTTTTGTAGGTGCTTCAGATGGATGTGAAGTTGGAGAACATCCTGAAGATCCTAATGGAGCATTTCCAGCCCAAACCAGAGCTGCTGCAGAAACCCAGCCAGTACAGCTCTCGCGTCACCGTCATGAAGCGGCTGGGCGTCAGCATGGACGAGAGCCAATGACGTCCTCGCAGGGAGAACTCACGCTATGCTTCATGGGAAACGGGGTCAGAGCGGAAGAACTTCATCTGAGTTGCGAAGTGAGAGTTTTATGGAGATCCTCAGAATCTCCTAATCCAAGCTGAACTGTCTGTCTTTCATTTTTAGGATGCATTATTTGATTGGTTTTAAGGTGTCGTTCAGACCCATTTTGGTCAAGCATTGACTGTTCTACTGGATAAAACAAAGTTTGAATCATAAATATAATCATAAAACATTTCCAAACACAACACTGATCCAGGGTTCGACTCCGCCCGTGTACACGAAAGCCGCCGTTGATGTATGGATGTGGTAGGGCTTATCAAAATAGCAAAACACCCATGATAGATTCTAATGAAGTCTAATAGCGCGCTGAGAAAGAGGCTATTCACGGCTGTTGATGTTGAGAGGAGAGCCAAGATTCCCAACAGCGGCTCAGTCAGAACTCCAATCCCGCCATAATACCGTTTTCCCTCTTAAAGCGCCATTTAATTACATTTGTTTGGTTGAATCTATGATTATTTTTCTCTTTCAAGATATTTAAACATTGAAAGGCAAGGTGAGCTGACAGAAAAAGCAATTAATGAGATGGGAAAAAAACGTTCCACTGTTCCTTCCAGAAACCACAAAGCGGTCTTGAGGAAAATACCTTCATCCTAGTTCTTTTTTCCGGATATGTTCATCTGTTGGCCGTTGAATTCATTTTTTGTTTTTCATAAACCAAGAAGCCACAATGTTAGAGTAGGTGCATTTAATGTCTAAATTATGACGTGTCTTATGTCGAAAATCAGCTTCAAGTGGGTTATTGCTTTTATGCAACACGGACAAGAGCAATGTGAAACATTTGGCACTGCTCAATAGATGATAGTTTAAACCTATATTAATTCTAATAATAGGTGCAATAAAAATTATTACATTTAAAAATCATAAAGTCTAATACACTTCTTTTCAAAGGTTGGGGTTGGTAAGATTTTTTTTAAATGTTTTTCAAAAGACGTCTCTTCTGCTCATCAAGGCTGCATTTATTTAATATAAATTCTCAAATAATATCTCATGTAAAACAGCAGTTTTTTTTGTCTGAATATATAGTAAAGTGTCATTTATTCCTGTGATTAAAGCTGAATTTATTAGATGATAAATACAGTAAAACAGTGTAATATTAAATCAGTGTAAAACAGCTGTGTAACGGAGTTAAATGTTCAGGGAGGAAGGAGGCGGGAACCGGCAGACATTTAAACACACTTTAATGGTGAAAATAAAACATAAACTCAAAACGAAAGTAATGGCGGCGGCCCCTCGCGGTCGACCGCCGCCCACACAAAACATAACAAAACTCCAGGCCTGGTCCTCTCTCGCTTTCACTGTCGTCGCTCCTCCTTTTAAGTCTCCGCTCCTCCGTGAGAATAGAGAGACCGATGGCTCGCAGGTGTCGCTCATTCTCAATCACGCCACCGGCTCTCGTGACGCTCTCACGGTCCCTCGACCCCGCCCTGCTCGCCACAAGCTGTTTTCTATGTGAATATATATTAAAGTGTCATTTATTCCTGTGATTAAAGCTGAATTTATTAGATGATAAATACAGTAAAACAGTGTAATATTATATCAATGTAAAACAGCCGTTTTCTATGTGAATATATAGTAAAGTGTCCTTTATTCCTGTGATTAAAGCTGAATTTATTAGATGATAAATACAGTAAAACAGTGTAATATTATATCAGTGTAAAACAGCTGTTTTCTATGTGAATATATAGTAAAGTGTCATTTATTCCTGTGATTAAAGCTGAATTTATTAGATGATAAATACAGTAAAACAGTGTAATATTATATCAGTGTAAAACAGCTGTTTTCTATGTGAATATATAGTAAAGTGTCATTTATTCCTGATATTAAAGCTGAATTTATTAGATGATAAATACAGTAAAACAGTGTAATATTATATCAATGTAAAACAGCCGTTTTCTATGTGAATATATAGTAAAGTGTCATTTATTCCTGTGATTAAAGCTGAATTTATTAGATGATAAATACAGTAAAACAGTGTAATATTATATCAATGTAAAACAGCCGTTTTCTATGTGAATATATAGTAAAGTGTCATTTATTCCTGTGATTAAAGCTGAATTTATTAGATGATAAATACAGTAAAACAGTGTAATATTATATCAATGTAAAACAGCCGTTTTCTATGTGAATATATAGTAAAGTGTCATTTATTCCTGTGATTAAAGCTGAATTTATTAGATGATAAATACAGTAAAACAGTGTAATATTATATCAATGTAAAACAGCCGTTTTCTATGTGAATATAGTAAAGTGTCATTTATTCCTGTGATTAAAGCTGAATTTATTAGATGATAAATACAGTAAAACAGTGTAATATTATATCAATGTAAAACAGCCGTTTTCTATGTGAATATAGTAAAGTGTCATTTATTCCTGTGACTAAAGTTGAATTTTCAGCATAATTTCTTCAGTGTCACTTCAGAAATTAAATAAATTTTTAATTAACATTTATTATTATTATCAATTTGAAAACAGCTTCAGAATTTAGTGGAAATCATGAACCATCAAGATTCTTTGACGAAGAGAAAATAAACAGCATTTATTTGAAACAGTTATAAAAGTTTTAATTTTAAATATCTTAGTAACCCCTAACCTTTGAACAGCAGTGTAAACATTAACATAATTTTTTTTATATATATGTATATATACACACACACAATATTTGTACATATTTAATAGATTATTATTTTTAATAATAAATGTTGTTCATAATAAACATTTCTACATAATTAAAATTATTTAAACATAGCAACTAATATAAAACATAATAATGTATAATATGCGGTCACAGATGTCTATTAATTAGTATTTTATATTTTAACCATTTTAACCATTATCTTTAATTGTTCTGCACAATAGAAGCTGAAAACCTGAAGAAGAGTTAGATTTATGGCTAAATTT